>JACYXH010000080.1:1192500-1247500 GCA_026745465.1 Lota lota | reverse complement strand
ACAGAAGTGTAAGTCAACCTCGACTCCACACTGCCGTTGGTAAGTTCTGAACGCCTCCGCGTAGCCTTGGAACACTATCCTGATGCAATGTTTTCTTTTGGACTGTCGTGTCAGTTGTGTGGAACACAAGCATGAAAAGGCCGACTACGCACAACTCAAGTTTCTCCAAAACAAGGGTTTAGACCCTGATGGTTGCTTTGCTTTAAAATCCCCAGCAAGCAGGGAAGCATTTGCGAAATATGCCTACTGTTTAATGTGGATGTGTGTGTGTGTGTGTGTGTGTGTGTGTGTGTGTGTGTGTGTGTGTGTGTGTGTGTGTGTGGTATGAGCATTTAGTTTTACTGACACAAACACACACACACACACACACACACACACACACTTTTTCTCTCTCTCTCTCACACACACACACACACATACACACACACACACAACCTCCTCTTCTTCATCCACTTTCTTCATTCCCTGTCCTCTTCTCTCCCATCCCATCAACCCCCCCATTCCTTCTCCCCCCCCCCCCCCCCAGCACCTCCCCCGTTGTGAGCGCTCCCCTCGCCCCCCCACAGCCCTGCCAAGCTGACAGTTCCAAGCTCCGTGGCAAATGAAGTCTCGCTCGCATTACAATCGCGCGCGACAGATTCCATTAGCGCTATCTGAAATTGAGAGCGCGGGGAGCGGAGAGAGAGAGAGAGCGAGAGGCGAGCGGCGCGCACGGTTATCGGCGGCGGAGGGTGAAACTCCGGTCCTCGCTAAAAGCACCGCCGACGTCACTTAATCCGTCCCGGGCCGGGCGGCAGCATTTGGAGCTGAGACACACACATTTTAACACGCGAGGCGACACACCACGATGGTGCAAAGGCACGCACACACGCGCCCCCCGGAACGCAAGAGACAAAAAAAAAGGGGGGGAAGTATGACAATTGCATGTGTATAGATAGAAACGAGGGTATAGCTACACACCAACACAAGAACACACACACACACACACACACACACACACACACACACACACACACACACACACACACACATGCACACCGACCCACATACACCTCCGTTTAAACATTTAACAAAGGCCATTCCCATTTGAAGAAATGTGAGAGAAAATTAAAATGATGAAACCAGAGGGAAAAAGGCATCTCTCTCTCTCTCTCTCTCTCTCTCTCTCTCTCTCTCTCCTCTTTCACGCACAGCCCGTTCCACTGGTGAGAGCTGGCAGGTCTGTGCGGTGTCTACGGATTTGTAGCATGTCAGTTAGCATGAGGTGAAACTCTCGCCTACTCTCTGATCTCTATACCACCCAGCTCTCCTACACACACGCGCGCACACACACACACACACACACACACACACAGCTCTCCTACACACACGCGCGCGCACACAGGGCCACCCAGCCACACTTCCACCTATTCCTTCTCACACACATACACATCCATGCACACACACATCCTCACACGCACACACACACATAAACACACACGCACACACACACTCTCCCCCTCTCACACACAGTGCATCGCAAGCACATCACCACTCGACCCCCCCCCCCCCCCCCCCCCCCCCTCCACACACCCTACCCTGTCTCTCTCCCCCTCCAGTATCCTCATCCACAGAGCTATTAACCCCTGACACATAATTCCGAGGGTGCGCGAGGGAGTGATATTAGGTGTGGGGGTAGTGTGTGTGTGGGGGGGTAATCTTAATGTAGTTGCTCTTTTCATACAAGATCACTTAATTTAAGTAGAGCCAGAACACTTTGATGTCTGCCGTCTCCATGACTCGCCTCTTATGCGTTCGCACTCCACCCCCCCCCCCCCCCATCTCATTTGCTCCATGCTCCCCACTCTGTGGCCCCCTGATAAGGTGTAATGAGAAATTCTGCTTTTTACACCCCCCCCCCCCCCCCCCCCCTTCTCACTCTATTCCTTTAATTTCCAGTAACTAGTACCTATCATCAAAGCTAATTGCCCCCTCGCCACCATTTTCTGAGGCCGTCGCGGAAAACTTGCTTTAATCTGAGGGGACGGGGTCTCGGGAAAAGCTAACGACTTCGACCCCAACCAGAGATGCTTCATGGTGGCACTCATTGAAAAATAATAATAAAAAAAACACATCCAGGGCGATGCTGATAAGAAAATCAAAAACGAGTTCAGCTTTACTAGATAAAGAAAGAAAATCATCAAAAATATTTGTGCCTTGCAGCGCCTTTCCGCCGTGGACGGTATATATTTACCCTAATGATGAAAATAACCGCCATCATTAGTTGTCATTTACATGGAATTATGATGGTATGTCCTGCGGGCATGTATTGGTCACACTTTGGAAACAGAGACGGAAACGCTGAGATAAATGTCTGGAAGGGGGAAAGAGCTGAGGGATCCATATATGAGGAATATTAGGCTAATACGAGGCTATTCGCCCTGTATTACTTTTAGCAAGGCCGTGTTAGCAAACATAGCCGTTACGATGGTGAGTACTACTAGAGAGCATCCGGTCAGCTCTGGTCCCTCCTACTACCAAAACACATTTCCGATCTCTTCGGCCTACTTCATGTGAGCTGTTTACGTCAGTTAGGATTAGCAAGAAGAGCCGGAGGAGAAGAAGAATAACAACGACAAGAAATATGGTGTTTTTCTTATATCAATAATTGGAGGAAGCCATATCCGAACACGTAATGGAAACTAATATCCCTCCATGGAAGTACCCACCCCCTCTCTCACCGCTACTCGCACATGTGTCAAGTCATATACTTATTGAATGATTAGTTGTTCAATTTTACTTTTACCAAAGGTGAATTCACATTAGTAGAGGAGTTAGGCATCTTGTCCAAGGTTACATTTCGGGTCAAAGAGTCAAACGCTCTAGATGTGTGTGCTCCTCAAACACATGTATTAAGATGGATTCGTGTGGAATGACACCAGCGAAGACGCAACGGTAGGGGACGAGGGACATTCCAGATTACTAGAAAAAAGAATAATAAAAAAAAAATACTGCCCAAAACATCACCTCCCTAACAGGATAACACCGCCTAATAAACTCTGTAAAACAATCAAACTTATTAAAAGTCTTAACCCCCTATTTAACACATTCTTTTCGGCTTACATACATTGGCATTCACCGTTAGCCTAGCCACAAAAGAGGATAGTCTTATAGACTCAGAACACAGGACACACAGCAGCTTGCGTTGCGCTAATATTTTAATATAGGCTTTAATTGGATTTGTAAATTGTTTGGCTAAATCGAAGCTTGCTACGGTCCCCCTGACTTATAGTGCAGGGAAGTGTGGAAGGGGATGAGAGAGAGAAGTACAGTCTTAAAGTTAATTATGGTTCCTGGTCCCAGTTTAATTAGAGGGTCCCAGTGCTGATGGTTTAATGACTGGATGGGTGAAACAATCGCTGATAGGGAACGTCCTCCGAGAGACACAGAGCACACACACATACCCAAACACACACACACACCAGGGGGCCACATACACATACATACAGACAGTTAGACGCACACACACCGGCACGCACACACACACACACACACACACACACACACACACACACACACACACACACACACACACACACACACACACACACACACACACACACACACACACTTATTTAAAACTAGCACTGACCCACATCGACATGCATTATTGTGCAGCACACATAAACATACAAGTGTGAATATATATCTGCATATGCATACACACACAAAGTATCCCCTTCAAACTTCCTCACCAGCGATACCCATTGCCCCCATAGAGGACTGCACGTTAATTAGCTGCGATCAAAAGCTACAAATCCCTCCTCTGAGAATACTTCCTGATTTCAAAAACCCAACCTCCATCATTTATACTCTGTGTCCCCTGGTGCACACACACACACAAACAAACACACACACACACACACACACACACACACACACACACACACACACACACACACACACACACACACACACACACTTGCTGTTAAAAAAAACGACCTCCATCATTCATACTCTAGGGCTCCTCTTTCTCTCTCACGCACACACGCTTACACACACACACACACACACACACACACACACACACACACACACACACGATTTTTTATAATTAATTACATTGAACCAGACCTTTCCTTTAGCTTTTATTTTGACTTCAATATTCCATCTGTTTTTCTGAAACTGCAGTTCTCACAAATCCCAATGATATGTGACATTTTTTCCCATAAGGACGAATGTATCAAGTGTATAATAGAACTGCAGGCTACCATAGTCTAACAATAACATATAGGCCTTAAGCCCCTATACCACAAAGTAACTATAATAGGCCGTATATCTTTCTGTAGACTTTCCTTCGCGCTGGCTTTCTTTTCTGCTACTTCTTACCCTTGCTGTGGGAGAGATTAAATGCTGTGTGTCACTAAGATACCCATGAAATAGGCTTCATAATCTTTATATGGGGGAAACAGCAAACCTTCTCCCTGTGGTTTAAGAGAGAAATCATTTCCCAACAAACTTTTGTATAACACCGCGCTCAGCAAGTCTCCACACTCTTTCAGTGTCAGAAAAGAATGAAGACAGTTTGTTCTTAAAAATAATGTCATTTAGCATGTTGTTGATAATTTTTCAGGTTTGCACGGTGGCAATGAGCGTGACCGTCAAAATTGGTTTTTATGATTGCAGACGACTTGAGGCGGTGATGCAACGTGAAAGCAACCCCATTATGTTCAGCCAGTGTTGAGCGAGCCTCTCTCAGACTGCCCTCTGGTGGCTGAGCGTTACAACAACATGGAAGCTACTGAAGTGAGCACATCTAGGCCTAAGTTATTGTTCTCCAACTGCACTAAGATTTCTATCAATTAATGTTGGGAAAAGTCTTTATATTTTCGTTTATATGTTTTTCGCTTTTACTTTGTGTTTTTTGTGTGCTTTGGTTATTTTTAAGGAGACCTACGACATACTAGTTCAGAGTAGTTTATGAATGAATGCTCTATTAATACACAAGGCAAGAGAAGAAGACATCTGATTTGGGTTAACAGGTTTATTGACATGTGTATAACGATTGTCTGTGCACCAGAGAAATACAGAAATATATATAAAAAATATATAAACAAAAAAACAAATACCATGTAATGGTATGATGTTGGTGACTTAAATGAATGACAGAGTAAAGAATTAAAAATACAAAATATCCAGGATCACAATGTCAACTAGTTGGCAAAAAAAAAGAGAGTATATATACTAGCCAAATAATTGATTCAAAGTAATGTGTCCATCTTGACACGAGATACGCACTATTATGACCTCGCTGAAGTGGTTGGACTTCGTAATGCTAGGAACAAGAACAATAAACCAAAAAACACGGTTTAATATGGAACGTTCCAATAAGGATTGGTAGAAAAGAAGGATTTTTCATAAAAAATACAAACTTTATTTAATGTTTAAAAAAAAGTACAACGTGAAGTGTTGTGATGGTACTGGTGTGTTCCTCGAGCCACATGCCATTGGTTATACATTAAACTGTTTTACACAACTTTGTCAGACTCGCTGCTGCTCCCCTAGTGGTTTCGATGTGTGTTGCGTTAAGGAGCCACGGACTTGAAGAGAGAAGAAACCTATTGGGTTGATTCACTCAACCCCCGTTGGTAAAGTCCCTCTGGTGTTACTACCCGTATGTGAAGTATAGGATCTGGAGGACCAGATCTCTATTCTAGTTCAGACGTTGTTAATTGTTTTCCTACATTTCTGACACCATTAGGAAAAAAATAGACATTTCTATGGACCTGGTTGAATACTAGAGGCGGGGGGGGGGGGGGGGGATGCTGTGTCCCCCCCCCCCCCCCCCCCCAGTTACCTGTAAAGAGTCGAGACTACAAGAGAGTCTGAACAACAGCACCTAACACTACGACAAAAACCCAGCCAAAACCAAGCGATTCCATCTGGAGGAAGTGAAATGTGATTTCACTCCATTCAATGTGTTGTGCCCATTCAGAGAGTCAGTTGACCTCACCCTCGTTTGCATTGAAATTGCTTGTTTCAAACAAAAGGAACATAATTGCTTTTATTGTTTTGAGGAACGTCACTTGGAAGAAAGCTTGGACTGTAGAACTTCTCAGGGGCTAAAATACTCTCCGCGTGAATTTTACAGTTTGGCAATCCACCGTGGAAACTCCTAACAGTCTGTAATCGTCTCTGTTTTCTGAGTGTATGAAGCAGAGTGTACGTTCGTTCACATGCAAGCCAGACATTATTTAGTGACTTTCGTAATATCACATCTTTTTTTTTTCTTTACGTTTTTTATATAATGGAGCTAACTATTCACACACACACACACACACACACACACACACACACACACACACACACACACACACACACACACACACACACACACACACACACACTATGAGATTCTGATGTTAACCACAATCAAGCTACACCGTAAATTCAATTACAAAAATAGTATCACAATATAGACAATTCGTTATGAGCACCTGGGAAGGCTAAACATAGCCTTGTGTATTTGGCTACATTCATTGTCAGGGCAATGCATTTACGGTCTGTGTTGTGTGTGTGTGTGTGTTTGTGTGTGTATGTTTTCGACACAGTGTTGGCAATTTGTTTTTTTCCCGCACTCAAAAACTCCCACCAGATATACCTACCACACAGTTATGCTCTGAAATACACACTTGCGCACACTGAGAGAAAACAATTAACTCATAACAGTTGGCCAGTTAGAAAAATAGTTACACATTTGTTTTTTTCAACACTGAACATCTAAAATAACCCCCCCATCCCACATCTCTAAATAAACCCCTCCCCGCTTTCTAACAAAATAGTAATTTTCTCTTTCAAACACGAAAAAAAAAACAATTTTCTTTTGAGGTTATATGTGGTCTCAACCGTCTGTCAACATTATAACATCGACCCTGTTTTTATCGTGACTCTGCGACAAACCAACCAGAGGTGTGTCCAAGTTGCCACGGCAGCCACAAACCGCATGCGTTTCGTCATGTCACATTCCAGCAAATATATCAAAGGCTTGGACAACGCTGCATTCTCCTCCTTGCATGTTCAAGCAGCTGCAAAATGCGTCTGAAATCAGCATTCACACTTTCAGATTGTAAAAAAGAAGTATTAATTTCTAATATTTTTCAATTTAATTTACTTTCTCTTCTAATCCTAAATAAAAAAAAATCTAACTCCATATAGAAAACACCTCTGGTTGAGCCCTTTAGCCCGAGACTTTTTTATTTATTTTTTTGCTATGTCTAAAGTGATCGATGAACCTACACTTTGTTGAAACATAGCGTGTTTAGCTTATCTAGTATTGAATGAAAGTGCTGTTATTGCTTTGTAGAGTGATGAAGTGGATTTTCAAAAAAGCCCGGCCCTCGAGTGTCATGTGTTTGGAAATCTGCATAGATCGGACGTTCCCCCTTGTCGTTTATACCTCTCTAGTTCTGCACTGTATAGATAGGACTGTGTGTGCGAGTTTGTACTGAAGTAACCCATCCTGGTTCTATACAGATCAACAAACGGTGAGGCAGGCTTTGAGAAGCTTCAGCTCCGAGCTGCGTTCAGAGACAAAACGTTGACCAGCCATTTTAGCAAAAATCGTTAAGTTGAACTAATGACTAATAATAGACTTTAATAAAAAAATATTTAAAACGTCCAATTATAATTTGGGGTGACAACGCTTACATTACTGTAAATGTAGTATTGATACCAATTGTCAACCAATTTAGCACTTAACAAACCAAACCGAAGAAGAAAAAATACCGTATCCTACTTTTAACAACCGTCCAAACGACACATCGGTTCCAACGGTTCTGACCCAAGGTTCTGCACTCTGACCGCAGCTCGGGGCGTCATTCTGCAGTGGGGGGGGGGGGGGTGGTGGTGGGTGGCTGGGTGGCTGGGTGGTGGGTGGGTGGGTAGGCGTGGACGGTTCCCCCCCCCCCCCCCCCCCCCCCCCCCCCCCACCTCTCTCTGGACGAGGCTGTCGGTCAGTCGATGGGCCCCTGGAAGATGAGGCGTGTCCAGCCGGGGGTGCCCAGCGCCGAGGAGCAGAAGGGGCAGACGGGCCTGAAGGCGTGGGTGCCGTGCGGCAGCGGCGTCTCGGCCCAGTACTTGGCGGTCCTCTCCGAGCACACGTGGCCGCACGGCACGAAGGCGTGCGTGGGCGCGCCCGCGTCCACGTAGACGGCGGGCTCGCAGCCCAGCCACAGGGGCACGTAGGGCCCCACGCTCCGGCACAGCGGGCACTCGTGGCGCGCCAGCGAGGAGCCGTCGCCGTCCCGGGGCGCCTCCTGGCCCTCCGACCGCTGGCCCCAGTCGTGGCGGCCGTGCACGTGGCCGCAGGTGAGGTAGACCCAGGGCTGGCGCTCCTCCAGGCTGGAAGCGACAGGGGATTGGGTCACTGCGTGTCTGTCGTCGGGCGGGGTTGGTTTAAAAAGGCAACTTGTGGTTTTTGGCATTGTATTGTTAAAAGGTGCAGTGTGCAACTTGTTTATGGTTGAAATGGGATCTGGATACGGTTAAAACACGTTGCCGTGCTGACTTTAAGGCTACAGGGATCTAGGTTGCTTGCTCCGACTGTATTTTGAGGGTGGGCGGGGTTTGGAGGGAGTAGGGAGAGGGAGAGGGTTTTATTTCAAAATTAGGACTGGCGCTAGCTTGAAATCACCAGATTGCAGATTGTACCGTTAGCTGTTTAAGCAGTTACTCTGACTCACCAAAGGGCCAAATATTCTACAGAAAACATGTTTTCCTTTCCATTTTTTTTTTTTCCTACAAACCATGCCACTCCTCAGAATAACTCATTTCTGTAAATCCTGTGCCCACAGTATACCCGGTCCAGTTTCTCTGTGTAACGTGTAAATCGCTTTGGACAAAAAAAAGTGTCTGCTGGCTAAATTACTCCAAGTAATGCCAACGTGAACCTGCTCTCTCTAGCATGTCGTCTCATGTGTGTGCATGTGGCGCCCCCTACCTGTGGCTTCGAGGCAGGCTGGGGAAGGCCAAGGTGCTCAGGCCCACGGGACACTGCGGCCGCGCAGCGTTCAGCTCCTGCCGCAGGGCCTCCAGGTGCCTCAGGGTGGGGGCCCTCAGGAGCCCCTCCCCCGTCCGCCACAGCAGCGTGGCCCCACACAGGTCCACCAGGGAGCCGTCTCGCAGGGCACTGCTCTCCCCCTCCGCCTGCAGGGGGAGATGTCGGGGGAGGGCGGGGTTAGAGAGTGGCTTGGTAAGGGGTGGATTTGGGAATGCGGACAGTATAGAGGGAGTGCAGCGGTGAGATGTGGTGACACGCACACAAACACATGCACATATACACACTGAGAGGTGAGTAGAGTGTCTTCCACAAACACACACACACATACACACTGAGAGGTGAGTAGAGCGTACTCCACGCACACACACACACACACACACACACACACACACACACACACACACACACAGATGAGTAGAGTGTACTCCACGAACACACACACACTCAGATTGACAAACATTGCGTGCGTGTAAGCAAATACACAGACACCAATTGCACAACCCATACGTAATACCTACAAAATACACAACCAACCGCACATCAACACACACACACACACCCACCCCCACAACCACACCGTGACACAGAAACCCAGTCACCATCACCATGACACACACAAACCCATTCAGCCACAGCATGACACACACATCCTCTAAATACATCTGACATTATGTTGATTATGTTGTAATTTGGTAAAGTTTTGAAGCAGGCTGTATCATTAAATAGTCTAAAACAAAGCCTTTGCTGTTGCATACTGTCGTTGAGACTGAAACAGGTTTGTTGGCCCATGTTTGGTAACGTGGTCGTGGAGTTCCCCCGCGGTGAACAAGTTTTACAATAACGAACAGCTGCCAGGAACGGCTCGTTATCAAAACTGAAAGTCTGCGCCGAAGATGTGTTGTATTACCAGAATCACACATCTCAATAGTTTACGGAGTTTGAAAGTGGGGTTTTCTTTAAGTTAGAAAGATATTGGATATTCAACAGATATTGACGCTGTGAATTACAGCGATGTGAGGCCGGGAACTAGAGACGCCATCCCTGGTATGGGTCCTGTGTGTCTAGCGGTGTATACCTGCCCAGGAGACGGTCGGGCAGCAAAACTCCTCTCTATAGAGCCATCGTTTGGTCAATATTTCTACCCAATAGGCTAAATAAACCTTCCCTAAAACAATAGCCTATCTAAAATGCAATTAAGCCGGAGATGTCTCACGTTTCCAAATGTTCCCAATGGGGAACATTAAACATGAAAAATTGCTGTTTAGAAGTGTATCCCAATAGCTCTGCAATTCTGAAAAGCAGGTAAAAGTGGCCAGTGGACCCCCTGGAATAAAGATGTAGACTTTTCTTTGCAATTTCTGTTTTTGCAAAGCAAACTACTCGTTGAGAATTGGATGGTGTATTCCATCACAGTGTTTTGGTATTTCATGAATCCCTAATACACACTCACACAAAAACCAACCACACATAACCACCCATAGACACACACACCCATCCACCAAACCCCCACCCACACACACACAAACACACACAACCACCCATAGACACACACACCCATCCACCAAACCCCCACCCACACACACACAAACACACACAACCACCCATAGACACACACACCCATCCACCAAACCCCCACCCACACACACACAAACACACACAACCACCCATAGACACACACACCCATCCACCAAACCCCCACCCACACATACAACCACCCATAGACACGTACACCCATCCATCGAACCCCCACCCCCTCGCACGCACACACACACACACACACACACACAAACACATACAACCACCCATAGACACATACACCCTTCCACCAAATCCGCACGCACACATACACACACACACACACACACACACACACACACACTCTAGACGGGGTGCTGACCAGGGTTCCTCGGCTGGGTCCTGAGCGGGTGTCCCGCAGGGCGTACACGTCCCCGCACACGGAGATCTCCCTCCACAGGCCCTGCCGGGAGTCCTCGGGGAAGCCGTCGGGGTGCATCACCAGCACCCCGTTGGTGGTCAGCCCGTCCATGTGGCCGTCTGGGTTCTTCCACTTGGTGGCTTTCTCCTGTGGAGCGGACACACACACACACACACACACACACACACACACACACACACACACACACACACACACACACACACACACACACACACACACACACACACACACACACACACACAGAGACAAGTTCCTCTTTTACGGATTCTAGATGTTTCTAAATGTCTCCTGGAGGATACTACATTTTCTGGAGGTTACGGTGTCACACGTTGTTTTTCTACCCACCCCGAGGAAGATGTTTCTGGACGAGTCGAAGCCGGCGGCGTAGATACGCGCCGTGTAGGGTGGGTTGCGTTCGCACACCACCCGACAGGCGAAGCGTGAGATGGTGCTGGGGGCCACAGAGGGGTCCTCGCCCTCTTTCCCGCCGCCCGACGTGTCCGTCACCACGAAGTCGATGGGGCTCTCCGTGGACCGCCCGATCTGTTGCCGTGGTGACAGTCGCAATGATGCTTAACAACCCACGCCAAATACAACAGATTACGATAACTACAATCACTTAAACAGTTAACAACGTTAACACACACTGCATGTTAGAGATTTCTTATTCATATTGTTCCAATTACAATTTAAATAGTAATATTAAAATAGGGTCAAAATAAGGCTTTGCACATTGATTTATTCAACTCAATTTATTTTTCTCTTGTTTGAGCTTAAATGACTACATTAAAAACAAAGTTATCCAATTCATCTTGCAGGAGGTTTTCCTGGGCAATACTGTTGTTTGCTTTTGTATACATTTAAACTGAAGTGAGACTGTGGTGAGAAAGATTGTTCTGATAAAAGCAGCCACGGTTAGATTGTTGAAACCCTGTGGGTAGGGAGTAGTATACAGCTGGCGAAATAATTACGTAAAACCAAAATGATCACTATCTTACCTCACAAGGCAACAACCCAGGGAAAAACCAGATAGCTTATTTGCATGTACGTACACATTTTCTCCCACAGATACACTCTCATTCATTTAACTCCACCCTCTAACATCCTGTTTTACTTAGAACTTCCCCACCTAGTACGCTGTGTTACTCAGCACCGCATGACCAAAGCAGCATTTACCTGGAACATGTCTGTATTGTTGTCGTGGCAGTACTCCACCACCACAGTCTGGTTGCGAGACAGAGTGAAGGAGATGCTGTGCTGCCCTCTGCTGTTGACAGCCTGCAACAGCAAGACACAAACAAATGTTAATTTCAGTAGCGCTTTTACGAATGCAACGTTTAAAGTTGGTCAAACATTTCTTTTCCAATAACAGTTTTATGAATTTTGGGAAGTGATTTTAAAGTTGGAAAAATACACAGTGGGGCCTCTTGCAAGATAGACAGGCACAGACAGATAGACCGACAGTAAGCTAGATTGACATCGATAGACACAGACTAACAGACCGACAGACAGACAAATATATGTATAACTGGATGAATGGATAACACAGGAATCCCACACCATCATCCTTCCTTCCTTTTCAGCCCCAAGCTGAACAACAGCGGACAGCCACAGGAAGGAAACGAATGTTCAAAACAGTTCAAAACACACGCACACACACACACACGCACACGCACACGCACACCTTGCTGTCCTGCGGGGTGGTGAGGATGTGCACGGTGCTGGGCTTGACACCGTTGGCCTTGGCTCGTCTGTAGAGAGCGAAGTGGCTCTTCCTGCGACCGCGGTCCCCGGTGGGGAGAGAGCCATTGTACCTGGGGTAGGAAAAGCAGACCAACAGTAAGCAGCGAAGCACACATGAACATGGACGAGATGCCGTGTTGAAAGACACGAACATGCGCACTATCACCACAATCCCGGGGAACTTTACACGATACCGATGAATATCGCGATATGCTTAGGAGTTCAAAATACAACTATCAACAGTCTGACTGAGGGTCATTACATAGAAGTATGTGGAAATGTGTTTCGATTTACAAAATTAACTTTGTGCTTTTCATTTCTCTTATATGTTTTCAACCTCATATTTCAATCATCTTAAGGACATATCTTCTCATCGTAATTTGTTTACACTATAAAACTGGGTTTTATAGTCTAGAGGACGACTACCGGTAATAGACGATAAACGATAATATTGACTAGAGAGACACCACACGCATTAGCCAGTTGAGTTACATTGAGAGGAAGATTAAATAAATGAGGCTAGACAAAATTTGGAAAGGTAGTTAAAAAAACTGTTTGTCGCTTAGGAGAAAAGCATCCGCTAAACAACTTATTAGTAAATGTAAACGAAGAGGTTTAAAACAAATTGGAGTCCGATTAACATTGGCTGCTTGATAAGTATTACTCATTGTGGAACTAATACAACTAACGCTTGTGTTTACACACTGCAAGCGGTTGAAGTGGAATGTGCTAGCACTCGTGGCCTTCTTCTCCCAATAGACCACTTTGTGATTAATGTAACGCTGTTGAACCTGCCCCGCAGAGACACCACTACTTAGAACCCATCCACTCACAGTGTGCACTTGAAACACACTCTATTGGGTTGCTATTGTCCATACTCTTTCCAGATTAACTCCTTCAAAATAAAAGCCACTCTCCCTTGAAAACGAGATGGTCCATCTCAATGAGTTGTCTCTCTATATGAAAGTCGATAAATACACAAAGACTGTTTTGAAGTATGATATACATTTAGTCTTTTAACAGATTACTTTATCCAAAACGACTTACAAGTGAGGCTATGAGAACAATTTAAATAAGACTTTAAAAACATCCTGCACTGTTCGATCTCGTGCTTAAACCTGATTGAAACGTCCCTGGAACTTCCAGCAGAACATGTCCTCAACCCAAAAAATTCCTTCCTTTCACAACAGGCAAATGGAAACTTTATTGTTCCGCTCTCAAGTTCACATGGAAGGTTGTATGCCCTTTTAAAACGCTTGGCTAATCAACAGCGCGTGACACTTATATGAGAGAGAGAGAGAGAGAGAGAGAGAGAGAGAGAGAGAGAATAAACTATTCAGACTGGGATGCCCAGTAGGCAAGAAAAATGCTTTGTCAAAAACATGGAACGCCCTGGTTCCTTAAGAACGGCCCGGGAACGATGGCCGGTCCCATACGGAGTCTGATTCTCACAAAGCTATTCTCGCACAGCAGGGTCTCAACAATGTAAAGAAAGAGACAGTCAGTCAGTCAGTGAGAGAGAGAGAGAGAGAGAGAGAGAGAGAGAGAGAGAGAGAGAGAGAGAGAGAGAGAGAGAGAGAGAGAGAGAGAGAGAGAGAGAGAGAGAGAGAGAGAGAGAGAGAGAGAGAGAGAGAGAGAGAGAGAGACAGACAGAAATATAGGACCCATGACAACCCTTTTTTAGCCATTCGATTAACTTTTTGTTGGCCACAATGAGCTATTGTGCTGGAAAAATGAGTATTCTGGTCATAAGTCTCCAGATGAACAACCGCCCCTACGGAACAAGTGGGAGAAACGGCAAGGGTCAAGAGAAGTTGCCTTGTATTTAAAGCATCTTGTTGCAAAATCACCCTAACCCTGCTCATAGAAAGTCCCCAAAAGAGGGCAAAATATGTAAGAACATGGACAACATGCCATATTCTTTTTCTTTTAAGTCTCGACTAGGAGAAGTGGATACAAGGTAATCTTTAAGACAGCGTTTTCTAACATAAATGTTTGGATGAATTTACATCAAGAACCTTTCTCACACTGGATGTTAATGTGCCGTCTGTTTTGATGTTCTAACATACAGCCTGGAATGCAGGCCATTTTGACAGTTGGTATTAGAAACATAAAGTGTGTGTGAGTGTGTGTGTGCATCTGTGTGTGTGAGAGAGATCAGATCAGCTTTCTCAATAAAATGGAGGACAAAACACACAGACCACAGCATTGCAGTAATCGCAAGGAGATGCACGCCAACAAAAAACATATAGGAAATAAAGACAATATAAAAACTGACTCACCACAAAGTACTACAAATAAGTCAGATGAATATAGGATCATATTAGTAAAAAAAAACGACATATAGTGCAAATGAGTGAGGCAGGCCTGAAGCTGGGTGATATTGACCGACAAACATCAGCAGTATCTCCTCACCCATTATCTCAACATTGGAGAAATGTAATAACATGGATGTGATGAGCAAGCAGGGCGAGGCCTTAGCTGTTCATGTCTCTATGTTGGACCGGTGTCTAACGCCTTCAGAAACATAAACTGTTCTGCTTTGCTGCTCTGCTTTACTGCACTGCAGTCTTTTAGGGCAACGTGAAAAAGTACACTTAGGCGTGTGAACACCTCGATAATCCTATCGCCACAATCACAGGAACCAGGCAAACGTAAGTCTCATAGCATCACACATCGTATGAACATAAGACAGCCAAACTGACCTGTGAGGATGGAACATTTAAATGCACGTTAAGACAGGTTTAGTTTCAGAATCGAAAGCCGAAATCTGGACAAGAAGCCGATGTAACATGCAAGGGGAACAGGTCAAATGCCGGGGCGGCTGGATTAATGTGGGCAGAACCTCGGTCAATAAGGCAGTCAGTGCTACAACTGTATGAAAATACATTGCCTCATTATTGCTCTGAAACATAATCAACAACAACATAAACAATGTGACGGAGAAAGACAAACTGCTGGCAGTTATTCTAATGCGGACTGCTGCCTAGCTGATAGCGTAAACAGGGGAAGTGTGGTGCTAAATAATCAGACACATAAAGCGTACTTATATTCTGTTGGTGATGGTTGCTACACTTGATTTAGAAAACCAGGTCGTATCAAGTACGGGGATTAATTATACATTAGGGAAAGTATTTCCTGGATATTTAAGGCGTGACACAACATGGGCAAGTCATAGAATGTTCTCTCGGTCTGGCCAAAATACGTTAGCATCGTGTGTGAGTGTGTGTGAATACATCTTGACGCCAGTCACATAGCTCCAAACACATGGACATAGACAACTGGTATAAACCATAACAAGCATCCAACAGCAGCCTTGGCTCTCTTTAAAGTTCACCCAGCAGTCTTCTTAACCCTGATGCTGGCGTTCAGGAGTCCTGTTAACTATGGGCCTAATTCAGAGAGCAGACACGCCCTGAATTGGTTAGATTACACCACCCACAAGCAACCCAGGACCTTTCAACTTAACCCACCCACAGTGCGTTTATGGGCCTGGTCGTCATCAGTGGTACCCTGCTGCAACAACACCCTGACATTCACCCTTAACTCTTCCTCTCATTCTAGTTGACGTTGAAAGATTGAGACTATAGCCCGGCCTGCACTGTCCTGAGCCTGGCTGTTTCCTGAGCTCCGAACCCTGCGAAGCAGAGCCCCAGCAGCAGCCGCTGGTCGGCGGAACACACTGCCGACATGGTGGTCGGTCAAGCACGTGATGAAAACCAGCGCCCAGGAGAGAGAAGGAGGGACCAGCCAATGGCTCAGGAATAGTCAACGCAAACGCCCGGCCCCGCCCTCAGGACGCGAGAGACCTTTTTAATCGCTGTATGAAGCAGAAAGACATTACCATGGTCGAAACGAAGTACATGCGTCCAACGACAACAACAACAAAACCTGTAAGCTGGCAGGATGAAGGCCGGGAGGGACGAGCGAGAGCATCATCTGAGCAGAGTGGATTCCACCCCGGTCCCGTGCACGCCCCCCCCCCCCCCCCCGTGGTCCTCTGCTTCACGCACGTGCGCCCTCCACAGTAAACCATGAAATATTCAGACCTTCTGCCCCCCAACATGGCTGTTATTTTAGCACTGGGGCGGTTGGGGAGGGGGGAGGGGGGCGTGTCGCTGAGCAAGACTTGCCCCTCCATGACTCAATGATAGCCAACGAAGAAGGTCAGGTTAGAAAGAGTGGGCCAATGAAGGTTAGGCAATAAGACACATTATGAAGCGTGTGAGGCGAACGCGTATGAGCGAGGTGAATGGACTGAACATAGGACGACTGCTTCCAACTAAGAGGATACGAGGGGAGACAGACTGAGAGACAGAGCAAGCAGGTCATAAGAATGACAGGGTGAGGGGTATCAGAATTTGATACAGAATGTATCAAGAGAACACAGAGGGGGAGAGCCAGAGAGAGAGAGAGACTTGGAGAAAGAGAAGAAGAGAAAGAGATTGGGATTCCGTTAGTCAGCAGGATGAAAGGTGGGACAAAAGAGAGGAGGATTGAAGGGTGTATTCCAGAGAGATACAGAGGAAGTGTACTCTACACTGACATAGTGCTGGACAAGTGGCCGTCCGGGGGCTAGCTATGCTAATTAGCCATGGCAGGGAGCCACTGTAACAAGCACATGTGATTCTGTGTGACAGCCATCAACCACATGGGAGGAATGTGACCAGCTAGACAGACAGATGGGAGAGGTCTATATAGGCCAGAATAACACGAGGTGCGTGGCTGACAGCAGTGGGGGAAAAAAAAGAGCAGTTGGATTCTGAACGGATGTCGATCTACATTAGGATAGCCAATCACAGCCTCTCGATGAGCGATACAGCCTACAGCCGGGATCACTGATGCCACATCAAAGAGTTACAATTGCGTAGCTCATACATTTAATTTGGTCCTTGAAAGAGGACAAATTAGGTTTAGTTTGGACCAAGCCTAATCGTGAGTCTGTTTCTGTATCATTTTGGTTACATATTGCTAACCTATGACGTACAAGCCAAACAGGGGTGGAACCAATTTGATCTCAAATAGGAGCGTTTTGAGATTAACCAAATCTAAAAAATAAAAGACACCCCTAAATAATTTTGGTTATAGCCTAATACTATTTCAACCCCACAATAGTGTTGTGTCACTGCATCACCATCAAGAATTACATGGAGTTTATCTGCTTGGCCTTAATCTCTAGATATGTGCTAAATGCCCTTCTTTCTCCCTGTCGGTGGAGATATGGGGGTGGTAACAGAGTGGCCTGTTGTGTACACTCCGTGTGTGTGTGTGTTCTGATCAGTATTCTGATGTGAGCTGCAGCCTCCTCTCTCAATGACCGGCCAAAGAGGAACAGACAGGCCGTTGGGTCACTTATCTTTGGCCTACACAGGAAGCTGGACAGGGGTAAAAAAGGGCTCTGTATGAGCCTGGATATGGACGCGCTCTCCCTCTCTTCCTCCCTGTGTGTGTGTGTGTGTGTGTGTGTGTGTGTGTGTGTGTGTGTGTGTGTGTGTGTGTGTGTGTGTGTGTGTGTGTGTGTGTGATCATGTTACGTCTGTTTGGACTTCACTGGGTGGAAAGGCAGTAAATGCTGGTGATTGCTATCCACACATCCTGTCTAGTGTGTGTGTGTGTGTGTGTGTGTGTGTGTGTGTGTGTGTGTGTGTGTGTGTGTGTGTGTGTGTGTGTGTGTGTGTGTGTGTGTATGCGTGCGTGCGTGCGTGCGTGTATTATGTGGCTGACGAGGTCTTAGCTATCTTTAGCCTTTCCGCCTTACCGTAGTGTTAATTAAAATAAAATACACACAATGCAATATCTCGCAAAAGCTGAACGTCTAGCTGAACAATATTTGAACGACATTGCTTTCATCCTCTGTCCTACTTTCTGCGATCATATCCAGCATAGTATGACATCATGGGGATTTTCAGTCTGAGCAATCGAGCACTGATTTTACACCCACTCCAACCGTAGAAAATAAGGCTACATCCGTAGTATCCCCCGTTTACTCCACCTATATCCAATTTAAGGGATTGAGCACCATTTAGGTTAAAACTACACAAATCAGTATCTATTTAATAACTGTGTCGCTCACAACCCTAGGCTTTCGATTGAAGGCAAAGTTACTTTTCCGATTTACAACGCCATCCAACGTGAGACACGTTTCACTAAAAGCGATGCTTATCTCCACATTATGGAGGAAGAAAACACTTTTATCCAAAAGTCTGTTTATGCGAAACCAACCTTAGAAACCGTTTAAGAGCAATGGATTCAACCTGGCTCACACGTCATCCCCTTCTGGTTCATTGTAACGTTACTGGCGGCGCCGTTAAGATGACTGTGATAGTTGTCTTACACATTTGTAATGTAAGTGTATTCTTGCTTACCCCAAAATGACCAACTCGCCGTATTTTATCGGGTCTTTAACGGGCACATCATCCTCGTCTTGTTTCGGTGAATTCATCAGACTGGCGCCGACTGCTAAAAAAAAAAAAAAAAAAAAAAAAGACGCGTCTAATAGCAATAGTAGTGAAATAATAGATTGCAGGCACTCGAAAAACTACAAATGAGTTATTTAAAATAGACTTGGTCAAATTTAATGCACAGGCCAGTGTCTTTTCTGACTCCTTACTCCTCGGTTTATTGTTTTTGTTTCTAAAATAAGCATCTTTTGTAACGTATAACTGTGTGCAGTGAAATCTATTGAGGGCCCGCGCTACAAATCTGTTCTGTAGCATAGGGTACAACAACAGCTAGCGGTAGGGAGTGGGTCATACCATGCAGAGGAGGGGTGTTCATAATAAACTTTCTCAAATTGTACTAAATACTATGGCATTAAAGGAGGGTGCACCCATTTTCGAACGTTATATATTAATATATTTTCTTCTTCTGCGCAAAGTAGAAAATGAAGGTTTAAACATAAGGTACGGATATAAATTTAGGCGTGGATGGCCCCCATTATTCAGTGGATTGAGGAGGTCCCGACGAGTACCCGGGCACTGACTCATGAAATAAACTGTTATTCTCTAGGCATGTGTTGCCCGTCAAGGCTTCGTTTCCCTTCCAGTTAATCTTTCTGTGTCGGAATGAAGATCAGATGTCGCGGGGAAATTATATGATCGGACGTAATTAACTTGTTTCTGCGTGTTTATTCAGTTGTGTTATGTTGTGTTATTCTAGTTAGGATGTGGGTCACCACCGCGTCCAGACAAGCCGTCTTTTCATTGTCTTTATTCGCATAGGGAGACAATAATACATTTAGACATTAGTCATTTACTCACCACATCTCTCCCCAACACAATACACACACACAGACTTGAGTACTCTGCCTGCCTGCCTGTCTATCCATGCATCTCTCCCCTCTCTCCCTCCATCTATCCATCTCTCCACACAGTAAGACATTGTTTATGAAAGAAGTGATATATTACTACTAGATAGCTACTCAATCGTGCTGCTACCACAAGAGGGCAGTGTATAAAAACAATACGTCTCCACATAAATCTTTCTAAAAGGACAATGCTTTATAACATAACATAAAATAACATAATATAAGTTGAATGACACAATGATGGCCTATATCTAAACATTGGCTAATTGCCGTAGTGGTTTAATTATTAGTAAATCAATTCATCCCTAAATTGATAATTTTCTGAAGTTGGTAAATGCACTGTAAAGTTCATCCTGTGTGGTATGTAATGGATAAATGACTTGTGTGTCAGTCTGTCGGAATCCCAAACTTGGACGGTGCAGCAACAGTATCACTTATATATGTTGGACATCAATCCCAGAAAGTCTTGTGTTCTTTGTTGTCATAGTTCTTTGATGAGGTGGAAAGCCGACCTCTTAGCTACAGGATATTTGGACCCAACCCAGCCGCCCTGGGTTCACCTGTAAGAGAATCTATCCACCTTCAACATAACGTCATCATTGGCCAACGTTAGTTGAAACAGTAGATCTCGCTGTGGCACAACAGCAACATGTAGAAGCTTGCATGCAGAGCGAAGGCAGAGCCACTGGGTTTACAGAACACAGCATTCAATAATGGGATGTAGTGTTTGCCTCTGGTAGGCACACATTTTCCCACAAGCACTTTGTTTCGCACAAGCAAGTTCAGATACAAAACGCAGAGTGGTGTGACTTCCGCTATCGTCTTGAGAAAGGAAATTACATTTTACTTTTGAATAATGTTTTTAAACCACAGGCAGCAGTTGATGACAAACCAAATCAGTTACAAGCACAGGCCCAAGTCAAAGCCTTTTAGTGTTTTATTGTCAGATGTGCAGTATAACATGCTTATGTCTGTACATTTAAATTTGACAGTTGGTAAGTTAGGTTTAGTTTTAGTGTGAATTGGCACTGAAACCTAAACTCCTGACTTTTCTTTTAATCTGAGAAAGGACCATATTTCAGAAATGCTGTTTTCAACTAGCTCTGATTTGGCCTGCTCAATGATATACTGAAGCACTTGACCTCTAATCATTGTTAAAAGCACATTATTCAGTGAAAAGTACATATCCTTTGGTTGTGTGATGTCTAAAACAGGGATGCAATAACCCTGTTTTAGAGAGTCTCCCGTTCTGCCGTTCCCTCCTCAGGGTGAGGGGAGAGAGGTCAGGCCTAGAATATCGTTCCGCAGAACAGCATTCTGGGAGTTGTAGGATTTAAACGTTGCAAAGAGAACTCGAGCAGTGCATCCCGGTTTAAAAAAGGAAAATAAACCAACAAACAACAGATGTGTATACTGGCATCTTCACATCCCTTCACGTCGGCCTCTTTCTGTGTAAAATATACAGACAGCGTGACACTATTCTCTGGCAATTGCGCTTGACTGCCTCACGGTTGCCGTGTCAACCATAAGCCTCACATCTGGCTCACTTTGGCCAACACACAGACATCATCTGCAGCTGGATAGTGCAGCCATCTTGTGTTCATGTGTGATAAATAATCTTCTGGAAAAAAAATAAGTTAATCAAAATTCCAGTTGATGGAAAGCGTGAAGGAATGTCTAATGTCAATGACATCATGCATACAAAATAATTCAGGAGACGAGCGAAGAGTGGAAGCAGCATGGATCAGCTCTGCCAGGGTCAATAAGCGATCATCTGAGGCATGGAACTCCCAGCATAACAGAGACCTGCCCTGCCGCACAGTATAAACTATCTATGGACCATATTTGGTGCTAGCTAGACACAGATCTGACTTATTGTACATGTGGAATGCATTAGTCTTTCTATCACTATGTGAAAAACTGTGGAAAGATTTGTTTCGGGTCCAGCAAAAACGAAGTTGAATGAATGCGTGGCAATTGGTTGTAATGAACCAACGTGTGCCTATGTGAGGAGTACATACGAGGTAATGTATGCAGTAGCACACATTGCACACGACTATGGTCTTATGGTTTGGGATCACTCTTTCAATCCATGCATCTACACCAGCACGGGCACGCACGCACGCACACACACAAACACACACAAACAAACTGGGATATTTTGGTCTCGCTACCTGTTTCACATGTGTGTACGTGTGTGTGTGTGTGTGTGTGTGTGAGTGTGCGTGTGTGTGTCCCACTTCCCTTATAGGATGATCTTGACTTGAAGCTATGAGATTGTGTGAGATTGTGAGATCGTAGAGACACACAAACACACACACACACACACACACACACACACACACACACAATCTCATAGCTGAAATAATGTGTGTGTGTGGGTGTATCATTGATTGTATAAAATAAGTATTTATGTGTGTGTGTGCATGTGTGTGTCGGTGTTTACGTTTATATACGCAAGAGTGCGGTTTTCCATGACACATGTTTATGTGCAAGTGTGTGGATGTATGAGTTTGAAAGCCACTTTGTGTACACGTGGGTTTGTGGGTCTCTGTATGTGTGTGTGACTGCCACTTTTGTTTCTATCTCGTCATGATTTACCCTCTATTCTCCAAAATGTGTGTGAAGCAGCAGCAATCTGCTACAACAAATCCTCAGCTTTCATGGCCTCAATCGTTCTCAATCCCAGTGAATAATTGATGACAATAAATACTCAGCTGAGGCAATCAAACTCTGGGAGATGTCATCGCAGTGTGGGGAGACAGTCTTGAAGACTCTTGGATCTGCAAGTCTTTGTAAATGTCCCTATGGAGACAAGAGCAAACAAAGAAAAGGTATTCCTGCCATTTCAGCTCTCCCCACATTCCGTGTTTGTACAGTTTCTTCAGTTTGCTCTGGTTAAAGAGACCAGAGGGCTACTTGATATATTAATAGCAAGGAGAGCAACAACAAAAAACCAAAAACTCAGATTATTGCTTACTGACACAATAATTGACACGATGGCATCAGAGTGTCAGTATTGTGTATGTGTGTGTGTGTGTGTGTGTGTGTGTGTGCACATGTGTGTGTGTGTGTGTACCAAGGACGCTAGTTAACAGGTGGGGGCTGTTGTTTACAGGTCCTGCATCGGTGGTATCTTTACAATGATCACCTGTGACTTCAAGTGTGATAGAAACCTTCATGCCCTGCTCTTGCATGTAGCAGGGCAAGACACAGCAGATAATAATAATGTGTCTATCCACCACTCTGATGACGATCTCCTGCACAACAGGCTCAACTGGTAGCGGTAGAAATCTGTCTCCCAGCAGGAGAACGATTGATTCGAAAACAGGTTTGTGGCAACGGCGCAGCAGAGTATGAATGCCATTGTAACATATGCTGCTTCTTTGTTTATGGCATTATGGCAACCAACAGATAGCCACATGCACACATTCTTAAAAAGATTAATGGATGAGCAGATGGACAGGCAGAGAGACCGACGGTAAACAAACAGTCGACCAAATGTATTATTCTACAGTTAGTATGAGATATTGAAATATTAATGTTTTGTCATTGTGAAGACAAGAGCGAAGATGACACACTTAAGAAGGTAAAAAGGAGGTACCATACTGACATCATATGGTCTTATGCACAGATCAGAACAGGAACAGAACAACAAAAAAATCACCAGCCACAACACGAGACCCATTTTGGTTGGTGAATCTTCTCAGATTCTTGGCCCAGAGGACAGAACACATAAGCAGGCAAAGCAGTGAGAAATCAAGTTGCACCTGCTATCACAAATAGACTCTTCAACAACCAAGAATAAATCTTTTATATACCTATAATGTGATGCATATGCATAAGTATGTATGCAAATGCACACACACAGACACACGCACACACACACACACACACACACACACACACACACACACACACACACAGCTGTTGGTGTGGAATATGCTGACTGCTCCACACAAAAACAGATGGCTCCTTAATGACAATGAATGTAAGGTGGGTGTCTGTGTGTGGTGGTTTATTTTCAGCTTGTGTTTGGTCGGAGGGTTATTTGAGGGAGGATGTTCCGTAAGTGTTCGCTGTGTGAGGATGTGCTTTGTGTGCGTGCATGTGTGTGTGCATGCATTTGGATGTGTGTTGGTTTGAAGTGTGTTGCCAACAGGCTCTGCAGAGAGCGACATTTAGAGTAATTGGCATCCTGTTTAGCCCTTAGGTGTTCCACAGCAGACCTTTATTACATTAAATGTAAACGGCAACGTCTATCCCCGGCGTCTCATTTAACATATTTAGATTTAGTGTGAGGAGACCGACATGCTGGTATCGCCTACTTCCAAACAATTAGTGTGACCGTGCTACAGTGTATGATAGTGCACGTCAGCTGGATAGAAAATGATAAACCCGATTAGAGTAAATTAAACCACTTTTCACCTGCTAATTGGTTAAAACCCTGTTTGCCATTTTGCTGACCCTGAGTTGACTGTGATTGTGTAATGATAGAACAGCACAGGTTGTATAATTAAGACTATTCCCTTGTTTCTCATTGCGCAACTCCTTCTTCCCTGGAAGCCAATTTAGTTAATTACACTGCGGATTAAAGAACAAACTAACCTCAGTGCAGCAGAGCTTCATCATTGATCTAACCGTAGTGATCCGGGCCCAGTCACGATTGATTACAGCATGGGCACAATACATATGTGGAATTTATGTGTGTGTACTTTTATTTGTATATCTAATATGATGATATATATTGATAATAATATAATGTAATTAACTTCCTGTTACAAGACCACCCTGCTGTTGTATTTACTCACCGGTTTTGTTCATGCATTAAATATATGATCATAAATGGGTTTTGTGCTGTAGAAACACGGAATGTTTCAGAAACTCTGAGAAACTTGTGTGAATCAAAGTGAAATATTATTAAACTCTGCCAAAAGTAATTCCTTTTCGCCATACAGTCAATCTACTGTAGGTATTTAAGATTTACACCTCTTAAACAATCCGTTTTTCATTGAAAAGCAAACATACTTGGCTTTGATAGGCCTTGTGGTTATCAAAAAGTATGTCAAGAATGAATTCCTTGTCTCTGTGTAAGTCCTTCCAAGGACATCACATTTTTTGTTCTTCTAATGTATAGACTCCATTCGTTAGGTCTGGCAGCTTGGATCATTTCCTTGCTTGGCTCATATCCCACCTAGGGCACAGCCAGATGTGTGCGCGCGCACACACACACACACACACACACACACACACACACACACACACACACACACACACACACACACACACACACACACACACACACACACTGGCCCCTCTGTAATTGTTAGCACATTTGCAGGGCCCACAACCCTGCAACGTGTACGAGGAACTCTTGGAGTAACTGGGAGCCGCCTGCGGCCCGAGCGTAACGTAACCTGCCAGTAACGTAAACCTGTCTGGTCAGATTGCTGCGGGTGTATGACGCAGAATTCAACTTATTTTACTTTCAAATGTAAAATAGAGACAATAACTAATTTGAGTATTCAGAATGAAAATAATTAATATAAATGATTAAATACAGGCACAGAACTCCAAGATGACCAGTTTAGGAGGGAGGATAGTGTACTGGATCGACTTTCAGGTACCACGTTCGATCCACCATGTCCGCAGCCTAAGCTGTAGGCATCCTTGGCCTTCATGTTTGAAGGGCGCTATACAAATAAACTTTCCCTGGATTGCCTGGCCCTTGAGTAAGAAGACCCTACCTGCTCTGTAAAGGAGCATATCGGTAACACTTTAAGGGTACATCGATTAACCAGTAACATTAGTTAATGCAGTGATAAGCATTATTATATAGCATCAGGACAGGAGTAAGGGTTAGGTTTTTGTATTGTAGTTCAGTTCTTGTTAAACTTACTCTGGATAGATTAGTGGGTTAGGGTTTACCATATTGTAAAGTGTTACCAGTGATTCTAATTTAGCATCCGCTACCTGTATACATCATTTGTTTTTATAAATTAGAGAACAAGGAGTTATTGGGTCGAATGGTTTTTGGAACAAGCTATCCAAGAACCCGCCAGCTACTAGGGTGATACAAGGTCAAACACGTCTGATCTCAAGGACTCCTTATTGGACAGCGCTAGTGGTGGAAGAGGACTCGTCATTGGAAGATTAACAGTAACCACAAACACACCTGTTGGATAATACAATCTTGTTTGTACTCGTAGTTGGAGATGGCCTATAGAGATGGTTTGTTGCAACCGTAAAATGCTAAAGGCATGTGGCCAGACAAGCCTTAGGTATCTTGTTCAAGGATGCCTCCAGGTAGACTGTGGACGTTGGGGTGAGAACCCACAACCTTTCAGCTGGGAGTTTAACACCCTAACCATTAGACTAAGCTATCCTGTGAATTCTTCATACCATTGTACCTATTACTTCAAAGGTGATGTGTCACATGATGTGACAACTTTTTACATGTAAAAAAAAAAGCATTTACATCTGAGTTTTTGTTTCTGACAAATAATTAGGACATCTTCAAACCATAATATTAAACAGTGTGCAAAGCAAACAAAAGATAATGTCCTTGGTATGTCAAACAGAGGATTGGGTGTGAGTTGTATCCCAAACAAACTTTGCATCCACTGTACACAGGCTGACAAGCTCTATTTTACCGTTGAAGCAACCTTTGGAATTTCATCGCAGCCGAGTTTTTCATACTGTATCTCTAATCATATGCGGCTGAAGCAATGTTGTCCCTGCTTTGGGTATCGCCCTTCCCATTTTGTAGAGGGGGAGAACCGAAGTTGAGATTAAAAGCGAAGTGGAACGCCTGAATAAACAAATTACATTGGAGTAATGGCTGTAAAAGGCTGTATTAAAGAGTATTGTTCGATGCACCCCCCTTCAAAAAAAGGAGTACAATGGAGCGGTCCACTCCCATTCTGTAGCACACAATGGAAGTGCTCAGGCTTAAGCCACAACACAAGAGATAAAGTGAAGCAGGTCTACCCAGTCATTCATTCAAATCATGTACACGAGGCGGAAAATACTAATCTGGTACCTGCCGATATTTTAAGGACAACTTGTAAAACCCAATACATCTAAAACAAGGTAAATGTCACCACGTTAAACAAATATCAAACTTAAAGAGATCCACATGCCAAAGAGCTACATGTTATAACACAGGATCCCAGGTGAGAGTGACAGTTGCCGGTGGTCAAAGTGGGTTGTGCATCTGCTGCTGAGTGCAGTGACAGCTGCACAAAAGACCTGTGACATGTGCGTGATTCAGCGTTCCCCTGCCACCAGTACAGTACAGTAGACCCAGTGCTCTTGACACGTATCTGACTCACACTTGAAGTGAAAAAGGAAATGGTACATTTGTTTCCAGTTATACCACTCATTATTCACCTGCCAAGTAAAAAACAACAACACTAAAGATGAAATGAGACATTCAAATGGATACCCATTCCCAGTCATTTGGGGGGAATTTAGTAACAGACGCAATCTTTCGTTTTTTTGGAGAAGAAAATGGCCAGGGGCACGTGTCATTGACTGGCTTAGCTTCAGTGAACTGTGGGTGTCACATGCCTCCCAGCGGGTCAAACTCCACACAGTCACAGAGCAAACACTGGCTGAGCAAATACAGCCATTCCAGACTCACACAGAGGTAGAGATAGAAGTGTGGGATTCCTTTAGAGAAATAAGAGATCTGGCGTAGTGTGTTACAATGATTGAACATTAACGTTAACCCTCTGGTGCTCCAACAGCCCTTTCTGCAAATCCCAAATATGTTAAAGAAACTTTTACGAAATAGAAATACTGCTGTGAAAAGTTGTTCATCACAAATTCTCCCCAAACCATAAATAGATTCTATAACCTCACTTTATTTGTCTAAGAAAAAAGATTTGGGTAGCAAAATGTCTCTCACATTGACTTTGACATCTGTTTAAATCCGTTATGTTTACATATTTGAAATTGAACCACTGATTAGTGTACGAAATTTGGGTTTAACAGAAAAGGTGAAATGAGTATACCGGTCATAAGTCGTTCATTTGTTTGGAAATGGTATGTCAGTCACCACCATGACACCATCTCCATTAGAGACAAATGGTTCCTTTAACATTGTGCTTACTTTGTATGAGAATGCAAAAGAATAATTCTCTAAAGAAATGGCGTAATACATTGAACCCTTAGGCAATGTAGGCGTCACTGATAACGACTAGGTTGGAATTACAGATCTCATCACTTATTCAGTCAGCGTGACTCACAGCGGAAAGGTAACTGGCACAGTTCAACCACACACTTCACTTTAGGGTAGTTTTTCTTTCGTTACGACATGAAGTCACCCCACTCCAACTTCCTTCTTTGAGGTTTCACATGAAAAAGGCTTTGCTTGAAAGTGGTCTGGATACCTGTTTTTATTTTAAACAGCATAGCAAGTAGAACAAAAATAAAACAAAGCCTCTTGCCTATCTATAACCTTTGAGCAGAGGTCACTGTACGCGTTTCATTCAGAATGACACCCAGTGGAAAAACCAGATGCTGATTAAGAGAAAAGAAAATCTGTAAAGCACTATGGATGCAGTGGTAGTGGGTGGGTTGGTGGGAGACTTCATTTAACCCTCACTGGGGTTCAAAAGTGAATCAGAGAGAGAAAGAGAGAGACAGACAGACAGGTGCGGAAACACACAGCCCCGGAGCATCAGTCTTTCCTGTGAAACTTAGTAGGTACTTTTGTAACACTGCTGCAATGCAGACTCAGCAGTGAGTATCTGTCTGGCTGCAGTGAATGTCTCATGTCTATTGGGCACCTGTAACTGGTGCCCTCCCAAGAAAAGGCAGCTGAAACTACAATACTTTTGGAAGCTCTTGAGAGGGGATAAGGGAACAGGATTGGTGGTAAAAAATAAACTATGTAAAACAAAGTAAAGCATATCCACATCACAGTGTTGTTTTTTTTGTATTGTTTATCCAGCATTCAGATAAGTGTCTGTGGAATGAACATGTAGACATCATGGATGGAATGACCGCACCCAAAACAACAAAATCTGCCAATTTCCCCTTTGCAGACATTGTTTACAATCACAATTGAAAAGCCAGGTTTGTGCGAGGTCCTGAAATGGTTGTTATGCATATACTTATATTACGGTGGGCAGTTTGACCGGCCAAAGTGTTTTGCTGATGATAGGCCATCCTTTATGGTAAATGCACGGACATGTCGAACATTCTCACGGTCTCGTCCAACGTGTGGAGCAAAAGTCGGGCTAGGTGAATACTGTAAAGGCCGACTAAAGGCGGTGTTCCTCATCAAAGCTATAATTGCAAGCTCTAGCACAAAGTTTAAAAAGATTCATGTTAAATGCAGAAAGAAAGGATCTAAATTGCAATAAGAGCTCAAAGTATAAAGGTTATGGTGTAATTAAAAAGTAATGATTATACAGACGGTAAGTGAAACACTACAGAACCAAAGCAAACAAAAACCAGCCAAACAATCGTCTTTTTTGCCTTAGAGAACTTCTGAAATATGAAGAGCCGTCGTTATCAAAAAAGAAAAAGAATATAGCCGGACCGTTTTTTCTTGTTATACATTTATGAAAAAGGCCGTATTTTTCCATTTCAATTACTTCCAAATCTTTCCTCTTTTTTTTTTTTGCCATGTGGGGTCTTCGTCTTTTTCGCGTTATCCTTTAAGAAAAAAAAAGTCTGATCTGGAATTGCAGAAGCATTAAGATTTGTGGTTTGAGGTGAGCCAGGTCAAACCCTCATAGAGTCCATCCCCCGTGGTCGCACACGAGGGCTGAACGTACCAATTCCTGTCCCGGATCCGGGTCAGGCCCAGCTTCTCCTGGATCTCGTGGGGCTTCATGGCGTCCGGCAGGTCTTGTTTGTTAGCGAAGATCAGGATGATGGCGTCCCTCATCTCCCGGTCGTTGATGATCCGGTGGAGCTCCTGCCTCGCCTCGTCTATCCTGTCCCGATCGGCGCAGTCCACCACGAAGATGAGGCCCTGTGTGCCTGTGTAGTAGTGTCTCCACAGCGGTCGGATCTTGTCCTGGCCGCCCACGTCCCACACGTTGAACTTGACATTCTTGTAGGTGACTGTTTCCACGTTGAAGCCCACTGTGGGGATGGTGGTGACGGACTGGCCCAACTTCAGCTTGTACAGGATGGTAGTTTTGCCGGCCGCATCAAGTCCAAGCATCAATATTCTCATCTCCTTGTTGCCAAAGATCTTCGAGAGAATTTTCCCCATTTTGATGGCTTTTCATAAATGCCTCCTTAGAAGATGAATGGAGTGTGTTCTCTTTGGAGAGTTAATCTTTGTTCTGTCGGTTGAATATAAACAGACTATGGTCTCTCAGTCTCAGTGCGGTGACATCAGCCAAGTGACTTTTCACGTGATAGTGGTACAACTTTGACAGCTGTCAAAATGTAGAGGTTGGTAACTGTCACAAAGAGAAGAACAAGTAGTCTTATATTATTATTCTGAACCTTATGACTTAAGCAGCTAACAAATAGAAATACTGTAGATTTGCAATCGGTGAGTGATTAGTATTACCTCTACTGTGAACAAATAAAAACACGTAATTTTGGAATATTTCCAAAAAGTCGTTGAAAGACGACTTACTTCAGAATCCTCGTTTGGAGAATAGTTGTCCGTTGATTGGGGCTCAAAGGGAGAGGCGATGAGTAAAGGACCACGACTATTGTGCTGTATAAATTAGGCCCTGTCCAAGCCCAGAGTTCCGACTTCCTCCTTGGCCGCCGGGTGTCCACACTTGCTCTCAGACAAATTCGATCGGTAAATTCAAAAACACCGAGGCTTCCTTCAGTAACATTCTCGTGGAAACCATTCGAATCACCCCCAACGGCATCTGCGTCGGGACATCAAGAGGTAGAACGCCCAAAAGGTCATTGATTCATCCGACTTTCGGCTCCTACCCTGGTAACATAAGAGCGGTTCGGAAAAGGGAGGGGTGTCAGTAGAGCACAACTTTAGGTCGTCGCGCACTGTTAAACGGGCAAACGAGTCTCGAACAATAAGAGCAATTCTTTTTTTTTTTCAACACGCTCAAATATAGACTATGACAAACCTGCAACTGCGGCAGCCCCCGTCCCCAAGTTCTTTCTCCCCGTTCTCGCCTCTCTCTCTCCCTCTCTTTACCCCTGCTCTCTCCCAGCCGAGCCGTTCAGTCACACAGCAGCACAGAGGCAGAGCGGTGTTACCGGAAAAGGTGCGGACCTAGATCACCCGCCACTTCCTCTCCGTTGCTCATGCTCTACTACGCCATTTGCCACGCGCAGTCGCAGTGCGAACTAGACCAAAACCTAACGACAAAAGTGCAAACGGGCGCCATTTGAATTTGACTGATTGTTGATTGAATCTCATTGTTGATTTGCTACGTTCATCTTTGTATATATAATACAGTATATAGTGTATATATATAATAATATAATATATAGTGTATATATATAATAATATAATAATGGTACTTTGTTAAAACATGGGCTGGGCTATAAGATACACGATTCAGTTGATGGCCTGGGAAATAACACGATTATTATAACTATATCCAACACGAATCGTATCAGAGATAAAACCCTAAGATTTACCAACTTATACTTTATTCTTATATTGTTTTTGGTGCTGGTAGGTCTTGGGTGCGCGTAACAGAGTCCCTAGTCTGCGTCGCACAGAGCACGTGCACGCACCGTCCTTCTCCGTAAATGCCCCCTGGAAGTTGTTGAGAATGAGAGTTGATGTGCCGCACTTCAGTATAAGATTAAGTAATTGAGATCGCCACGCAATTCATTCGACCCGATTTTCATGGAACATACTGGTAAGATGATCGTAGCGTATTGTTTATTCGACGAATTTTCCGGAGCACGATGTGATTCTGGTATTAATTTTAGGCTCCGGAGGAAATGCTAAAAATTAGCTAACTTAGCTAGCTAGCGTGGAGCACACACATTGGGACTGGCAGATAAGGGCACATTGCATATAGTTCATTAACCTCAAAACAAAAATACATGAGCGTATTGTAAATCAGGTCTACTGCGTTTTTGGGTCAGCATTATCTCTGTAACGTTAATCAACACAACCGAAAGGAACTTAAGTACGGAAGGAAACGTTAACGTTACTAGCTAAAGTTTCGATTGCTAATGTTGGTAATACCGAAACCAACATTTATTCGCACCAAATGTGCTGTTTGTCTTGATTAGTATTAACACAGGCCAACTTATAAACGTAATCAACTATGTGTTAGCGGCGACTTTCTATTAATGCGATGTCTTACGAACTCGTATTCTCTGTGTGTGTATTGGTTTATTTTAACTATCTTGCCCCAACAATAATTTGGCCCTAGTTTGAAAATGGGACTATTAAGTGTCTGGTTGCAACAGCTGCGGATTATTTGTGTTGCTATTATTTTGTTGGATCCCCAGTGCATTAACAGTCCGAAAGCGGTGAAGTCATACGGCTTGTTACAGTTGAGTTGCACTGCATCTGTTATTTGACTTCCCCCATTTTGTAATTAGACATTTTAGTTTACTGCAGCCTACCGTTTCCTACGTACCTAGCGGACATCCTTTACTATACTATAGGGTTTGTTAATCGCATAGTTTTGACATTGTTGTTTGAAACTGCCACGGCGTTTCTCATGTGAGACGTGGCAATTTTTTTAGTTTTCGTAGATTTTGCAGTAACGTTATTACAACTCGTCTCAATTTTGCGTGGTATCGCCAACAAAAAAATCCCATAGCTCATTCTGATGTACACGCCCTGTAATTATCTGTATCCTGTTGCATTTGTTTTCTTCACTTATTCAAAACCTTGTTTATGGCTGATAACATTCACATTCTGTGTTGACAGACTTTAACAACACAAACGAGCCCATGACGGGAACTCTTGACACAGACTCTTCCAGCAGTGGGGACTCCCAGGCTATGGAGGGCGCTGGTAACGGCTTTCTACCAGACCTTCCAGTTCTCCCGCCTTCTGCCGAGTGGTCTCTGGAACAGGTCCCTCCCGAGCCCGATTCAAAGAACACAGTCTTGCCTGTGGATTCCCATCTGTCCAAGGACTCTTTCGGTCCACAACAAGAAAAGATGTGCCCAGGCCTGGCGTCAGTGGAGAAGGCGGTGGAGCAGTTCCAGCTAGCCAATGCCCAGCTCTTCCAAGAGGAGCAGCCTCCTCAGCAAACCGAAGTTGCCCCACAGTCACCTGAAGTAGAGCCCATGGCAGCGCCTGAAGAGTCCACACAGCAAGGCCAGGAGATCCCTGTGGCATCAGAGGCTGCAGACCAAGATGGTTTCCAGGGTAATTTGCTTTTGTTAATCGATTTGCAGAACTGATACCATGAGATTGTGATGCCGTACTGCGTTTGCACTCGCTTAACCCTTCACGTGTTCTGCTCCAAGGTGGCAACGAGGCACCTCAAATGTCCGAGGATGGTATGGAGCTGGAGGAAGCATCCAAGGAGGCATCCCAGGAACCCCCCGTGCCCCCAGAGCCAGAGGTCCCGTCGGAGTTTGAAAAGCTTTTCAGGGAGTGCGAGGAAAACCCAGAGGACTTCAACAGTTGGGTGTATCTACTGCAGTATGTTGAGCAAGAGGTGAACAATGCACACTGGATTCCCATGCCTTTTTTAGCGATTACTAACCACACCTTTCATATATCAAATTTGTTCGCTGCTTTGGACACTTCAACTAATATTCTGTTTGTTCCCTTTTCTTATTATTTTTTTCTTTTTACAGAATGTTCTTCTAGTGGTGAGAAAAGCATTTGATGCATTTTTCCTCCACTATCCATACTGCTACGGCTATTGGAAGAAGTATGCTGACATTGAGAAAAAGCACGAAAACATACAGGTCGCCGAAGAGGTAACTAGGACCAAGACACAGGAATACCATGATACTGCTAAACATTAGGATCTCCTCAGAGATACCGTCTTTTTTACTGCATTAAAAAGACTGGACGGTTAACCTGGTTTTGATTGTGCATCATCAGAATATTCCCCTTTTTCTATCATGCATGCAGTTGCCATCTTGTCAAGTGTGTCTCATTGTCAGTGCTTTTTTGTTTCCGTCCCCAGGTGTACAGACATGGCTTGCAGGCCATCCCTCTCAGCGTAGACCTGTGGCTGCACTACTTGTCCTTCATCAAAGAAAACGCAGACCCCGCCGACCCAGAAACTGAAGGACGCATTCGAGCGTAAGTTGGCCTCCGGTACATGTTGCTGTGAAAACATTTCTTTTTCAGTTTTAATGTCTGTAGAACAAGGGTTTTGTTTGTTTTGTTACAATTGCTGTTCTTGTACCTCTCTGTGACATCAGGTTAAGGAAATGAAACCAACATGTGCCATTTTAGGCAGTTTTTAAGAAAATGACAACGTATCCATTGGTAACCAAACTGAAACATGGCCTCTTGCCCCTTGTTTTTTCTTCACTTTAGTGCTTATGAACATGCAGTATTGGCGGCAGGCACAGACTTTCGCTCAGACCGGCTGTGGGAAGCCTTCATCAACTGGGAGACGGAACAGCAGAATTTGGTTAATGTCACAAACATCTATGATCGCATCCTGGGCATCCCCACCCAACTGTATTCCCAGCACTTCCAGAGGTATGCAACACACATGGCAAACAATTATGATGTGTGTCGTTGACCTTGAAGGTTGAATTCACTGACTGATACTTCATGGGCTGCAGTCATCATGTGAAATGTGTTTTTTAGTTTGGAAATCTTTAGTACATTATCCTATGATGCATCATTGACTTCATTCACCTCATGAAATTGGAATTCCTGCGGTGTCCTTTTGTTACTATGCCCGATGATCTTCAGAAACCTAATGGGTCAACATTGTTCCTTTCAGGTTCAAAGAACACGTTCAGAACAACAACCCTAAGCACTTTTTGTCGGAGGAAGAGTTCATCCAGCTGAGGATGGAGCTTTCCAAGGCCAACATAACCACCGTGGCTGGAGAGGACGGAGACACGCCAGCGGTTGAGGAGGAGCTCCCACCCGGTATGGAGGACCTGCCGGACCCTGCTAAGGTACACCACAAGAACCCTGCCACTTGGGGTCTATGCCTACAAGCATAGCCCCGGGCATCAATACACCAAAGGCTTGAATTCCCCCCCAGTCTTTTTTTTCTCATGATATCGATCAATGTAAGCTCTTGATGAAACTTCTTGCAGGCAGGCCATGGCCGTTAAGTTTTAGGGAGTAGTGATCCAGGGAAAGAGGTACATTGGCGTCCGCTATGATTTAGTAAAAGGAGCATTTACCGTGTGATTTAGTAAAAGGGTAAATGAGTGTTAACTGAGTCTTTTGTGTTCTAATGCAGAGAGTGACGGAGATCGAGAACATGCGTCACAAAGTGATCGAGACTCGACAGGAGTACTTCAACCACAACGAACACGAAGTCAGCAAGCGATGGGCCTTTGAAGAAGGGGTATGTTGTGACTGGCTTCTTTGGCCTGTTGTTCAACCAACGGTTGCCTAAAATAACAGCTTGTCATTCCTGATTAATCATTGGGGGATTGTCGTTTTAACGTTGAACGCGTTACCGTTTCAGATTAAGAGGCCGTACTTCCACGTGAAATCCCTGGAGAAGACCCAGCTGAACAACTGGAAGGAGTATCTGGACTTTGAGATGGAGAACGGGACCCCGGAGCGCGTGGTGGTTCTCTTTGAAAGATGCCTTATCGCTTGTGCCCTCTACGAGGAGTTCTGGACCAAGGTACTCCCATCGTTGTCCTCCCTCACTCCCAACTTACCCCGCCCTGCACTTCCCCCCCCCACCTCCCCCTTCCCATCAACGATGATAATCACATGGACACAGTAAATCGTCCTGCACTCTCTTTGCGTGTAACGTTGATATGTGACTGTATCTGTTGTATTAGGGGATGGCCAGCTTGCCACACAAGATTTGACTGCAGCATTTGCCAACTACTACGTTGCATCTTCTCCGTCTCCCACTACCTTACAGAAACTTATCTAATTGGTTCCATGAAGGTGCTGATGGGTTTACACAGAAAATTTTAAACAACGTTCTTGACAATGAAGAAATTCACTTCGGTCAACCCTCAAGTTACAGTTTTAAAATGGCTGGTCTCTCTTCTGCCTCTCTTCTTTTTTTTCCTCCCCCCCCCCCCCCCCCTGTTCTGTTCATCCCCGCACTCTCCTCTGCGCCTGCTGTCACTCCCCATTCTGTATTTCGCTCTTTAAGTATGCAAAATATCTAGAGAGCGTGAGCATTGAGGGCGTGCGACACATCTACAAGAAGGCGTGCACCATCCACCTGCCCAAGAAGCCGTCCATCCACCTTCTGGCTGCGGCTTATGAAGAACAACAGGGTGAGCCACGGTTTGCTCTTGTCTCTTCTTGGCTCCAATCGCTACTAGAGCTGGGCTTAGTTGGTAGCACTGATGAAGCGGACGTAATAAGCAGAGTTTCATTTTAAATATTTAGAAAATGGAGACCAGTCGTTTTCTTATCTAGCCATAGGATCGGAACAAAAGGTGAGGGTTTAGTGCTGAAACTACATGAAAAGTTCCCGTTCCCAGAACTGAAGTAGTAGGTCATTCCCATGGACACTGTCCATACTCCCTGCGACCAAGATGATAATGTCTTTTTATCAAAAAAAATTGTGGATGCGTCCACACCACAAAAAATTATAATACCAAGTTTGTGTTTCCTTTCTCCTCTCAGGGAACGTCGAGGAGGCCCGTGGGATCCTGAAGGCCCTGGAGGAGGCGCTCCCATCCCTGGCCATGGTGCGCCTGCGGCGGGTCAGCCTGGAGCGTCGCCACGGTAACCTGGAGGAGGCGGAGACGCTGCTGCGGGAAGCCATGGCGTCGGCCAAGAACGCCAGCGAGTCGTCTTTCTACGCCGTGAAGCTGGCGAGGCAACTGATGAAGGTGCAGAAAAGCCTCAGCAAAGCGAGGAAGGTGCTGCTGGAAGCCATTGAGAAGGATGAGGTGAGAGCTGGCACGTTATAAGGAGCATTATTCCACTGGATCGGTAATATCCCTTCAGGTTATCTAGCTGATAGTCTGTACTTGTGTAGTTCCGTCTGGGCAAGGTTAACGCCGGCAAAAGTATACCTGCACAGCAAAAAGAATGGCTTTAAGATTATGTCGTGTTGGAATGTTCCTCCTGAAGTGATGCGTGAATTATTCAGTATTGTCATGTAATAGATAAATGACACTATTCGTATTTTCTGTGGCTTTCCAGACGAGTCCCAGGCTGTATCTCAATCTGCTGGAGCTGGAGTACAGCGGGGATGTGCAGGAGAATGAGAATGACATCTTGGCCTGTTTCGACAAAGCTCTGAACAGCTCATTGTCCCCGGAGTCCCGACTCCTCTTCTCCCAACGGAAGGTGGAGTTCCTTGAGGACTTTGGCAGTGACATCAATGTGTGAGTTCCCTTAACCATGCCGTCACCTGCACCGTAGTTTCTAAAGGTTTATCCTGAGTTGCTGATGCTTGTATGCCCTTTTTTTACCATGTATTTTACAATTTCAGACTTGTGGCTGCGTACGAGGAGCAGCAGAAGCTTAAAAAGGAAACTGAATCCTCCAAGAGGAAAGCAGAGAATGGGTAATTCCCACATTCGTTTTCACCACCTACCACACAATGGTTTCTCGCATTGTCTAGCTAGGCACCTGCCTTGGATTTGCAACGTAACACGTATTGTCACGTTTCCAAAAAAGGGTATATATTTCGCTCATGTTGGACTCCTTTTTTTTAAACAATCTGTTCTATTTATCGACGGACACATCAAATTCTACATTTACATTCTGTCACTCTTACAAAGCAACTCAATAGTGAGGCAGAACAATCAAGGAATAGGAGTAAAACCTTACACAGCATATTTTACCAAATCTAAAGTACAAATTTTTTTTTGAGTGTACACAATTGTGTGCCGATGCTGTATTGTATTAAAGAAGGATAGTTGTCATTCTGGCTCTGTTTCATTTAAATGACTTGAAACCACTTGTGTGCAGCTCCCAGGAACCCGATGCTAAGAGACAGCGTGTGGAAGAGAATTCGACCACTGGAACCGCTGGGCAGGACTTGACAGCCAACCCGGCATACAACTACAACAGCTGGTACCAGGTACGGCTCGCCTCCTAGTCACTCGACAGCCGTTAGCACCAAGGTTCTGGGTTCCACCCCTCATGTCTGCAGTTTACCCTTAGTCATCCTTGAGCCTCTCTTAACTTCGCATTAATTAATGACTTGTATCTGAACTCCGTAAGTAAAATACTAGTAACTAAATTGCCTCAATGGTTTTCAATGTGAAACGTTTGGTGTGGTGTACTTCATTTTTTTTCTTCTCCTTTGCAGCAACAATACAGCAACTGGGGACAGAGCAACTGGGGGCAGTACAACCAGTATGCCCAGTATAACCAGTACTATCCTCCTCCTCCTACATGATGGACACATGATAAAGAGAAACGACAATAAACCCCTTCTGTCATGTCAATTCTGATATCAATATAATATCTGTCATTTGTTTGAGGAACATTGATAGCCTGATTTTTCATCTTACCGACCACTGGTTTCCCAGGCCTTAAGTTCTTTAATGCATGTTCATTTGAAGGCAATTTTGTTACTTGAGTTTTTAGAATGGATGATTTGGTTTCCGTCTTTTCACAATCAGTTTGTTTTTTTGGTTTCAAAAGAAGGCATTGTTGTATGTACTTCTGTGGCCCCTCTGTCTGCTTTCCAACCCGATTTTTAACATGTCATGGTCCTCTATTCACAGAGAGGGACTTTTGTTTTTGCTTAATTTCATATTAAAGAGATTGTTATTCTATGACGTGGCTTTATTTGTAATATCAGATCTAAATAGTCCAACCCATTTTTCTTTAACATTTTATGTATTACTAATAAGGAACGGTAGCCTTTTTTTTGTCAACATGATAATGGTTGAAAATAATGGTTGAAATAATGGTTCAAATCATGAAACCCGATCATGAGCATGATCAGTGGATAATGATTTGAGTGGAGAACACAACAGAGCGAACTTCTTTTTATGAATACTTAAGATTACTTTTGAATTCACAAGGTCGATCCAAAGTATAGACTATAAAATACAGTTCAAAGTACGAATAACCTTACAGAACATGAGATGCGACTGCCGGTTAACTGTACTTCGAACATTTATTGAGCATAAAGTAAATGGGTCAACAGTTCAAAGGAATCACCCGTCCAGGACACGGACAAGTTCAGGATGTGTTCCGAGGAGAATACCAATTGAATAATGACAGCGTAGTATAATCGGACCTTGAAAGACTTCGAGTTAGAACCGTAGAGTAAAACAATTTTTCATATGTCGTACTAGAAACGGAAGTAGTCAAAAAGTTACGTAGGCTTCCCTAGTGTACGTAAATCTACACATGCGCAGCTCCAACCGTTCAGAAGCCCTTTTTTGCCTAGCGTTGATCGACTAGAATCAAACGAGGTAAGGCCTGCTGAAATTGAGTTGAAAGTGCGTATTTATCATGGGTTGAAAGCTATAAGGGGTCATTATATTATGTTTATATACATCGCTGGTCATGAATAGAACATAAATTGGTCAACATTTCTGCCAGAAACCTTATTTTTATTAGATTATCCGGAACGCGTGCCCCATGTGGCTAGTGATGTAGCATAGCAGTAACGTTAGCGGGTTACCTCGAGATTGTTCCACGCATATTTTCCTGACGAACTTTATAGATTGTTCCACGCACATTTTCCTGACGAACTTTATTGTAGTGGCCACTTCTTTTTGGTCTAGTATGGTCCACCGTCATATTGATTTAAACGAGTTCCCTGTATGATTTAGTTCAAGTTGTAATCCTCTACGCCAGGTTAATGCGCACTATTGTTAAGGCAAAAAAGAAAGTAATTGACTGACAGTATCGGTGCGATCAACACTATTTTGTATTTTGTCCCAGCATCAAGATGCAGCTCTTCTTGCGTGCCCAAAACACCCACACCCTTGAGGTGACCGGTCAGGAGACTGTTGGAGCCATCAAGGTACATTCCTACACAATATTCTGTAATGGCTAGCGCTGTCATCATTCACAAGAAACCATCCCGGCCTACATTCCGAAACCATTTGCTGTGTATTTCAGGCTCACGTACAGGCTCTTGAGGGTCTCCTGGTTGAAGACCAGGTGCTGTTGCTCGCAGGTTGCCCATTGGAGGATGACTCCTCTCTGGCATCCTGTGGAATCTCTGAGCACTGTACCCTGGAGGTGGCTGGAAGGCTTCTTGGAGGTATGTATGATAGCTCCTGATTATGTTTCATAAAGGCCATGATCGTTTGTGGTTTGAATTATTTGAAAATAACAAAAGGTAGCTCATTTTGTAGTGGCGTAAATGTTTTGGTGTGGAATATACGTTGACATCTGCTTTCATGGCAAAATCATGACCTGCTATATGTTTTTGAGACTATTACTGCCAGCATCTGATACTTGGCTGCAATTCTATTTTTTAATGGTTTCCCTCCAATTAATGATATCCAGGCAAGGTCCACGGCTCTCTGGCTCGTGCTGGAAAAGTGAGGGGACAGACACCCAAGGTACAGGATTTTGTACTATCCCTGAATTTCCTTTTAAACTTTTTGTTTTTTACTGCTTTTAATTTGTCACACATACCTCCTTAATATTTGTAATATGGATGTGGCTTTCTATCACCAAATCATGACCGTATCAATGCAACTTGGCTTTTTACCATGATCCTTCCAGGTTGACAAGCAGGAGAAGAAGAAGAAGAAGACTGGCCGTGCCAAGCGCCGTATCCAGTACAACAGGCGCTTCGTCAATGTGGTGCCCACCTTCGGAAAGAAGAAGGGACCCAATGCCAACTCCTAAGTGCTCTTTTTAGTGCATAAGCGGAGATGACTTGCATTCACATCCCATCTTTGTTTACCAAGTGAAATGTTTTCCTCCTGTACAGAATAAAGATTTGGCATGGAAAAAAAAACCACTTCAAGGTTCAAAGTCTCATTTATCATTGTTTAGAACATTCTGGACAATCCTATATTAATGTGCATGTATGACAACCAGACATGGCCAAGAGGTCACTGAACAAATTATATTTGCATAAATTATTGGAATTAAAGCCATGTACTTTTTAAATAAAACCAACATTGAATATGCCATACTTTACTGAGCCCCAGCAATGTAGAGGGATTTAAGTGGCACCCTTTTAATTAATTGGCACTTACTAGACACTTATGCACAGCTCCTGGCAGTGATGTTTTGAATGCATGTATGAGCAGGTAGGCATTTAGCAGCATCTTTTTTGGGTGGGGAGTCTGACTATCCACTTTACTCTCCTTCCCCCTACATTGGAGTCATTTTACTGTTATTTACTGACATAATCAGAACATTAACTTTCATAATGGTGTTGTGCTTAATTTATTTGGCCTGTGATCACATTTTAGTATAGCCATGACCCAATTTTTTTTTTTATACAAACTCAATTTGTATAAATCTGCTTCCACACACTGTTAAACCAATAAACAGCTCCTTGTATTAATGACCCAGTGAGCGTACAATATTGAACTACACTTCATAGTTGTTCAGTCATGGCTACTAATCATTATGCAATCTTTGAATTCAGGATGTTTATCAGACCGCTCTAACCTTTTAATTATTCTATAATAACTACCATGCTATCTATCTAATCTAGTAATCACTGACAACCCCATATGCCTATGGCAACCCAAAGTTTGGAAAACACTGAAAAAGGGCAACAAAACTCACAGGTGTCGAGTTTCAAAATTCTTTAATCATACCTTACGTTTAACATGCAAAACAAATACAGAAAAACGTCAGGACTCCTGTTATGTACAGTATTGACAAGTCATCATGTGTTTGGCCATGCTGGAAAGGTAAATTATATATGAACAATTCGACAGACAAACAAACCATTAACAGGTGTAAACGAAACCAGGCCAATCGTAATCAAAATGTGATTTAAAATGTTATCTTTCAAGCATGGTCATGACACTTTTCTTAGTTTGGGAAGTGCATGCGAGCAGTTTTCTGTTAATCCACAGCTACCAGCTCTACTTCAAAGATCAGTTTGGCATTGGGAGGAATTCTGGAATAGTTTAGGTTAAGGAAAGGATGTTGGATTTGGAATATAAATACAAATATTTCCAACAAAATATTAGACCCATCTTTTAAAATATGTAATTTGTGGTGTTCTCTTAAAATATAAATAAATAAACTACCTTAATGTTAAATGAAAACTATTGTATCCATTGCCAGACATTATGCATGTCATCTCTAGCAAAGTGTTGACTACGGTGGCCATGGTAACGTCACTTCCTACATCATATAGTCTTCTAAAGTAGCCTTGCTACATTATGGCATACATGTATGTCTTATTGTGAATGAATTATTTATGTAGTGCAAAAATGTTTTGAGCTTTTTTTGTTGGACCAAGGGCGAATCTTAACAGCGTCTCTGAATGAAAAAAGGATACTTGGATTCTGGAAGACCCTTCCTCCCATAGGCCCACTCTGGCTCAATTTCCAACTTGGCGGTCTCGCCTTTGCTCATGGTCAGGATGGCCTCATCCCACTAAGAGAATAAATAGTTAATCAGATCATCATCCTCAGTGTTATGAAGAAGCAGGTTAAGGCACTGTGATGTTTCCGGCTATGTCCGTTCATAGCGATGCCTGGTGAAGCTTTGCTTAAATGATCAGAACAGCCAATAGGATCGCTTACCCCTCGGATGACTCGGCCCATGCCAATCTTGAAGCTCAAAGGCTTGGACTGCTTCTTCTTTCTGGCGGCTGTGGGTTTCAGAGGAGATGGACACAATGAAGTAACCCTTGATTACGGAGACCTGACGAGGCTCATCATAACCAGAAATACTTTGAGATGGATATGCGGCCTACTTGTGGGGATGTTTGTGTCGAAGACTGTGCCATCCACCAGGGATCCCGTATACCAGCAGCTCACATTTTCACCCTTCTTGGGGAAGTTTGTCTTGTCTCCTTTTTTCAGCACTGATTTGAAGTACTTGGGTGGACCCTTCAAAAAGCAAAGTAATAAGGATCTCCAATTGAAAAATGTCAGAATGTTTTGAATTACAAAAGTAAACAACCTATGGGATTTTATATTAATAGTTTGCAACAACAAACAAAAAAAACATCACAAAAGATAAGAGACAGATGTATGACATTAGAAGGGAATGTGTTAAAATATTGCTTGAATACAGAATTTGCAATTAACCTTTGTGCCTTTAAAATCATGGACACCATGATTAACTAATGGTTAAAATATAGATTTCTGACCAGTACCTCATCCACAACTTCTGTCTTTAAGTCTTTACTCGGGTCATCTTCAATCTTTACAGTTTTAATCTGCTCAGTGACTTCTTCAATGGGTTCAGTGCCTTTAAACTTCTGTAAATGGAAAGAAAATAAAAGAATGAGTTACAAGTGATGATCTTATAGGTTCTAGCCAAATGTACACATTTTCTTTTGGGGGTTGAATTGATTGGAAAAATCATGCAAGTGGCAGGTGATTTCAGTTGAATACAACATAGTCCAACGGAACCTTTAATTATTAAATGCATGCATGCATGCATGAATTCAATATTTATTTTATATATACTTAGTTAGTCCCCTTTGTGTATTGTAACATGCAAAATATCACTTACTTTGGTCTCAAACAGCTGATTGTATGCAATCATCAGTTGCTCTTTCTTTGCCGTTTTAGCAACATTTTTTATGTTTCCCTGCAGCTTGTGCTCAGCCAGAAACTGAAAGACGATACAACCATGCATTAATCATTTCTGTTTTACCGAGTCATCGCACAGAATCCCCGAAAAAAATTAAAAAGGTTTGACCCACGTCACATTTATTCACCTTCCATGTATTAATAGGAATTTTCGTTGCATTTTGTAATACAGTGGTATACATGCCACTACATTCATGGTGCATTCAATGCACATTAGCCTAGCTTGGTAGAGGCATGGCTACCCTTAATGCTAGCCTGACTGGGCACAAGGTTAGCATAGCCTGATCCCAGCCAGTGCACCGCACGCATAAAGCCTGTAAGTTGAATTCGGCATTTCATACACATATCAAATATACACCCCAAAATTATCAAACGTACCGAGTTAGCCGCATTATCTTGGATAAACTTAATAAGGTCTTTTTTCGGCAGATCATCACTTTTGAGCTGATCATCGCTCCATTCTCGTGTTGGTTCCGCCGCCATTTTGGAAGAGCAGCATATGAACTCTGAACTTTTGAGGGAACATTTATTCGAAAAATAATTATATCAGTATTAATAATAATACTAACAATAATAATACGCCCCCAATTAAGAAAAACACATTTCTGTCATATTTCAGTCCCCACTTGGCAAATATATAAAGATAATCATATTTTGATTTAGGCCAATATTTGGTTAGTGTTCCTTAACGTTTCTTCCTGCTGACACCTAGTAGATACAAATGTATTAGCAAATCTCGAAAACTCATCCCTATTCTTGCTTCTCATACTCAATACTGAAATATATTATTTTTTCAGATGATGAAAACGCGTGCGGGAGAGAAGAAGATAAAATGCCTCAAAGTGGTTGTTTCCCGTACATTTCGGCATGCACACTTTGTTTACGTTGATATGCATTTGTTAAAACCACACATTACGTCACATTGTTAACATTTAGGCTTTAATATCGCTTGCAAAGCAACTACTCGTAATGCATTCATACCAAAGCCCACCAAAACGAACTACGCATTTCAGGAAAAAAAAAGCAGAGAGCTTTTCAAGATAACAGCAGAGAGTGATGGACCAAAGGCTAGCAAGACCCTTTAACATGCACATTTTATGTAAAAACGATGTAAGCTAAATATTAAGTAATAGTACACTTAAACATTCTAAACATTTTGACTTGAAAACAAAAATGTAACCTATATGAAAATAATTCCTAAATAATTTTCTTCTCAGAATTGGACATTGATTGTCACATCATCTCCTTCATGCAGAGTTCCATTTAAAGAGGCACATTTAAACATTTGTCATTCATGGTTGGGGAATCCATCTAACCTGTCAATCACAGGTGCACAAAAATGATCAATGGAGGGGAAACGCAGTGTGGGATGGAGCAGAGGGGGAGAGGATGTTTTTTGGTTGCTTATTTTTTTTTATAAATCATGCTCTCTTATGCTCTTTTCTGCTCTCTCTCTCTCTTTACAACTCTCGAATCTTAGCTACAGCACCTTTAAATCCAATCGATGTAACACAAGAACGGTACAGTGGTACAACTTGGCATACATCACAAAGCTAATTGGGAACATTGGATATATATGTATCTAAACAAAGCAGGATTATTGACAAACACAACGACACAATTAATTAAACCTTCATTTAATAATAAACACTATCAAAACATGTGTTTGAAAGGACTTGAGTCCTGGTGCACTATACACCAGGGGAGTAGCATGAATGAACGGACACCAGTGGCTTCCATGGTCCAATGTCAAGGGAACAAATAGAGGAACCAACTAAAAAACCCCACTAACCCACGGCTTTCTTCTTGAATGTCACTGGCATTCCAGGAACCAGACCTCGTTGTGTCTGTGTGTGGCGGCAATGCTTGTGTAGCCGGCGAGGACGAAAGTGTTGCTGACCGTTAGATTTGGAGAGGCCAAAATCTCGGCGAATGCTCTGATTTCGTGCAAGATGGTGTCTTCGTTGGTAGGACCTGTACAAGCCCTGGGAATGACAACAGAGGGTTAGCTGGAATTTAGGTGTCCTTCAATCAGACTGTTGGGAGACCTAAGACCTCCACACACCAAAGCTCAAGCATAGAGTGCATGCATAGAGCGCATCCGCTTTCACACCGCGCCCATGCTAATCAATGAGAGCGTTGCTTTGGGCGTGCGGTGTATTTATTCCGCCTCCGCCTGGCGTGTTTTTGACTGTGATCTTTTTTGATCCATTTAAATGGACTAAAGGAGTGCGTCCGCGTGCGATTTGATATGCCTCTGGGGTGAATACAAGGGCGCAACAAAGATTAGCTTCTGTTTGCGCTCTACGTTTGAGCCTTGGTGTGTGGAGGCCTTCGGCTTTCTTTAAAGGTTTTCTTTGTGTAAATACCTTTTAATATTCGGTTCACACAGAGAATGAGGTCATAGCGTTTTCATTTTAGGCCTTAAATGTTGCCCACATTTTTGTTTTAACTGACTGTTAAACTCTCATCCACTCGTTCTGTCTACTGACAATCTGTAATTCAATAGTGATTGTATAATTCTCCCAACACTATTTCATATTACAACCATTCATGCTGATGGTTTGATACAAAAATCTGTTTATCAATTGCAAACAATCAGAAAATATAAATACTTTCAATGCTTTTACATCAGCATGGTTCGCAGTCAGCCACTATGAATGAAAAGATTGAAATGTATGACTATGGATAATACTATACTCCAGATATAACCAATCGGGACCCTCTCCGATGACCGGATTCACAGTCCAGAGCACGTGGAGCCCGACCTGCTGTGGAGCACCATGGTGGGCCAGGTCTCCAGGGTGATCTCCGGGTCGGTAGGCAGAGGGGGGTGGTCCTGGAGGTGGGAAGGGAGGAAGTAGGCCAACTGGACATCCCTGGACAGGTTGCTAAGGGCATCGTCCGTCCGCACGATGGTAACTATGGGAACCGTCATGCCCAAGTACCTTCCTGGAAGTGAAGACAGAAAATACATTCAAGACGAAAATGTGTTTTTCTCTTGGCGAATTGAATTACCATCGGATGAAACTTGAAACATGAGCAATGTTTTCCCCTCTTTATGTTATAATAGAGTCTGGGCTCAACATCTTCTGAGAGAAAACTCTGTTGGCTTGTTTACTTCCATGCAACCAAATTCCTGGTGACAGTATAACCAGTTTGTCGCAGAGTGAATCAAATTAGCAGAAATACAATCTCAAACATTAATCATACACAAAACCAAACATAATCAAATCAGTGAGCATCAGATGATGCCAACGACCATCTTTCCAACTCTTTCATTGTCTTATCACTGTGAAATCTACTGTGGCCGGGCTTGGCGCAGGGCTGACTACCGTTGCTATAGCAATGATGATGACGAAGACGACGACGATGATCTAACCTTGTTTTCCCACTTACCTAAGGTGTTCTGCTGGCAGATGTACCTCATGATGCTCATGAAACCGGCACAGATGCTCTTCTCATAGGTGTCCTCCATCACCGTGATGCACGCCCAACACGCCTTTTCAATCACACGCTTTTCACACAATACACCATCGCCGTGCTCAGGAAACAAAAGGAGCGCAATCCGTTTAGAGAGAAACCCATGGTCACTTAAAACACTCACTGGGGGCCGGGATAGATACCATTGAAACTATCTGCAGATAAATATATGTTTAAAGGGGCCCTTATGTGTTGTAAGAATTGTTATAGTCTAACCCACCGTTGTCTGTTTCCGATCCACTACTTAACAGGGTTATTTTAAGCTACGAGCTAGTTTAAATGTTACACACACTTTAAGGAGTGGGTATAGGGGGTTAGTCACAATGAGAAAGACAGGTAGACTGGGGGAAATTTGAACGACCTGTTTCTGTATTCACTATAAGTCGCTTTGGATAAAAGCCTCTTAACTAAATAGTGAATAGTATTATGGTCTTAACTGTTTTGCGTGATTTCCTGATTGAACAATATTATCATCTCAGAATTCTGAGAAATTGCTTAGGCTTTCGGGTTTTTCTAAATTAACGAGCTGCCACAAAGGCAGAGCAGATTTCTCTTTCCATAAAAACCTTTCTCAGAATTCTGAGATGATAATCTCGTTCATTCTGAAAAACCTTCTCGAGTGAATGCATTACGCTTTCGTAGAAAGACTTTCAACAACAGCCAACCTCTTTACGAGCCACTAAGGTGAATGGAATCTGCTCCCTGTTCGGAGAGTTGGTGAGTTGTTGAATTGGCTGGGCCAGCTCTGAAAGAAACAAAAACAAAAACAAAAAGCAAAAACAGATAGCTGAATCAAATCATATTAAATACATTTATATATATATATATATATATATATATATATATATATATATATATATATATATATATATATACTTTTTTTTTTATCACAGTAAGCTGTAAGGATGCACTGTAGCTACTAACTCATAATTACATTTTGGACCGAGGATCATCTATACAATGTTTGAATTGGTTGACATGATGAGGAGTTGGATAGATGGAAATGTTTCGGGTTGCACACAAAACAAGACTTTAAATTCATGGCTATGAAACTATGTTGAATTAATGGCCAAAGAATGTGGAATGTGCACTACGAATGTGGGATGCATTGTGTTGCAGTTGCAGATCCAAGCCGATTAAAATACTCACCACGTGGTACATCGATTTGATGGCCCCTGCCAATGTTTTGCCAATGATTAAGCAGTCGATCTTCATTTTCGTCTTCTGCAATTTCGGTTCCTCCATTAAAAACCTCGCTACGGGTCATGTCTGATTCTACATTTTCATCCGTGAGGGAATCGAAGTCCTCCAATGTTATGAAACCAAGCCCAGGTCCGTGGCGAAGATTTCCCTCTCCATTGTTTATACTGCACGATTCGCAATCCATCAGGTCAGATTAGTTCGCAGAAACACCTGCTAAATACCCTACTTCGTTCACAATCTTCACATACAGACAGTTGACGATTTCTCGCTTAAAACGTCAACAGTAAACGATCTAGTAAGAGGACAGGATCGTTCTGTAGAAAACATTTCACACAGTCACTACTTATGTTTACTACTGAGACCTTGACCCTCCCCTTTGACCCATTTTCCATTAATCTTCTTCCTTAGAATAGTGATCATGAATTTATCAAATCAATCGAAACAGCAATTCTACTCAAGTTATAGGCAAGCATTTGTTGGATGTACCAACAATACCAACAATATTTTCATTAAATAAGTTAGACTATAAACATAATTGTATACGTTTATTAAAGCTCAATAACATGATCAGTAACAACAACAACAACAACAACAACAACAACAACAACAAAAAACATATTTAAATTAGTGTGAAGGATATTTGTCCATTTCCAATACATTTTGAAGTCCTTGTACCTGGCAGTACAGAAGGGTTTGCATTATCCGCTCCTGATTGGTTACCAGGCGACAGGATGACCTTGAGTGGGGTCTTGAGATGAGAGGTTTGAAGCTATCTTCAGTGGGAATCTCAGAGGATTCCATTTTTCTTTGTTGTCCATTCAAGCAAACGTAAGCAGCGTTTAGTTACAACATCACGTACTAGTAACTACGATGCCATCCCATGGTTTTCAGTAAAACAGACATTTCTTTCAACTTTTCATTTGACATGGTGGAGCTGTGCGACGCTGCAAAAGTAAAAAAAAAAAAAAAAAAAAAGTAAACACAACACAGTAATGCTTCTCTAGAGCTTGCATACTAAAAACTGCATTTATTTTGAGGTATCTGCCGAAGTGCTGCTCTGGTAATCTTATGAGGATTTAATGTGGTGTTTGCCTTCGGTAACTGCCGTGAAATTAATTTGACAAGCGAAGCAGAAAAACAACTGACATCAATATGGTTTACGATGTAAATTATTATTTGTATCATAATGTTCTTCTTTCTTTCCGACGAAGCACATGAAACATTGAGGAAAGGCTGTGAACTGCCACAGAGGAATGAGTGGGTCTGTCAGTAAAGGCTTAACAAATCTGTATCCCAGTTTAACTGTCATGTGCATAATAAAGATGTGACAAAAGTGGATATTCAGTCCAAAGGGAATACATTGCCTATCCAATGCATCTTACTGGCAGTTGATAGCGAAACAAATGTAATTTGCTTTCCATTATTTATTCTTCCTCCCCTTCTCTGCTGGTTGAGTTGGTATAATATTAGGCCTGTATTTGTACAGCCTAAATGTAGGACTAGCAGTTTAGGTTACCAATCAGTAGTAGTGTAGTAGTAATTAAAAACAGGATGTTATCTCTGAGCGTTAGCCAATGTTTAAACTATTTGTCAATTGAGAGAGCTATAGACCAGTAAAACGGTCTCTAAAATGCCCCACCCACGACCAAATAACAAAAAATGTTAAATGTTTTTAGAGTGTTTTACGATCTATTGTTCTCAGTCTTACCTATAAGTCGCTTTGGATAAAAATGTAAATGTAAAAATAGAAAAACAACGTTTTTCTTCTATACAAAATGTATGTCGCCGTTGGGATGTATTGTATAAAGTACATTAGGAACATGTTATAAGCTGTAGCTCTCCGGTTCCCAAATACAAAAGAGTCAGATGACTCACTCAGCAAGTAAACACAAAGCCAGCCATTTAAACCTCATAACTTGTGTGCTGCCTTTTATATTTCAAATGGTTCATGTTGTTCTAATTTGAACCCCAAAAACGAATGTTATTGACCTAATTTGTAAAACATCAGGTGGGTCTTTTTAAGAATGTTCCATCAGAGACCAATGCTTTGATTTAATCCTTCATAAACCAAATGGAAATAGTTCACTTTTGGGCATATATTTGGTATCTGATCTTTGGTACACCTGCAATTATAATGTCACTAGGAAGGAATGATTTAAAGGACTTATATCTGATATTTTCCCCCATATGATATATCTGTGCATCCAACAGACGTTTTGGTCATTCTGGTTAGAGGCAAAAACAATTGGTTTCAATTTAAACATGGTATTTTTCGCACATAATAAGAAATTATTTGTTTTTGTGCCTCGATTTTCTAATGACATTGGGTGCATTCAATTCGACCTTTCTTTCTTTTCTTTTTTTTAACGTTATTTTACTCAATAAGCTGCCTCCTGCAGTAGCTTCGTTCAACCAGGTGAGGGCAGTACAGGCACATACGTGTACACATGAGTACAGATTTTTGGTCTCATATTTACAGAAGACGAATTATTTTGATTCAGGTTCAAGATAAATCGTTTCACAAGGTGAATAATGAAGGCCCAATGAAGGCACTCCATTGTGATGAGCTCTCACAGACATTAACAAGGAAGGGAATAGACAAGTGCATGCTAAAATGGAAGGTAGATCTACTTTTATTGTAAGGCTTAAACAGATGTTACAATTAGCTGTCTTGCTGGAATGTGTTTATCTCTTTTAATATTCATAGTGCTTGTGTGTGTGTGTGTGTGTGTGTGTGTGTGTGTGTGAGTGTGTGCATGCCTGTGCCTGCATGTGTGTGTGTTTGTTTGTTTGAATAAGAGTACACTGTTGCTTTCCGTTTTAGATCATTCTTATTACTCAATGTGAGAAGACCCATTTTTTTTTGTAACTGAATCACTTTTTTGTTGTCGAAAAAAAGTGGTTCGACCCAATTTAAATGTTCTAATAAATCACACGTGTCCTGCATTTACATGACTAAATACATTCAGCACATTTGTATCACATTTATTCATAAGTAAAAAGTGTGGTTTTTCGTGGACATTAGTAACATCAACAGTGGTTTATTTATTTGTACATTAATGACATTATGTTGTGTCACGTCCAGCAATTTACAGACCTTGAATTTTCTTATTAACCTTATGTCAATTGATATGACAATAGGCGGCTTGCAGAGTGATAGCCAATTTGAATGTGCATAACACAACAAGCACTGGGATGTTGAGATCATTTCACTCTTTTAATTGAAAGAGAGAGAGAGAGCATGGGAGAGCAAAAGAGAGAGAGAGAGAGATCTCGAGAGAAAGAGAGTAAAAAAAGTAGATTTGGGGGGGAGGATCGATGAAATATGCATGTCATTTTCATTATTTCCGCTGATAAACCTATTACTCATATAAACTGCTTCCGGGCAACAACAAAAAAAAGCTAACCAAAACAAGGACGCAAGTCTTCTTTGACTTCCAGTCAGCGACATGCTAGCCTTGAAGACCTACATAGCATGCACCAGCATCAAACTCATGTACACCCCTCTTCTCCCGTGGCCTTCCTCTATTTCGTCGTATACCTTCGCTCTCCTCTTCTACCATGGAATTAAAGTGCAATCTCAAAATGGAGGCCGTTCCTCATGCACTCTTTGTCCACGATGGGTAATACATTCACCGCCACTCTTGACCTAATGGAGCTATAACTAATGGATCTATAAGGTCTATACGTTGCAGCCATGGAAAGTCCCTATCAAACGCTGGCAGCTAGAGAGCCGCCCCTCAGCCCCTGGGATGGAACATCTTTATGCTTCATAAGGAACGCGGGGCCAATACATCACTTACCATCCGACCAACTGCCCACCACTTAACATTCCTCCCGGGTGTGCTGACAGTGGAGAGAAGGTGCTGGGATAGGCAGGGTTATCTGTGAGCTCGACCAAACAGCTGTCAGCTCTGCTCCCACCTCTTCAATCTCGCCTTCAAGTTAAGTCTCTTAAGGGGGCTAAAATAGAGGCAGGGCCTGGTAATGGTGGTTCAGGTGAAGCCGGTTCTTGTAAATGCACTCCAAAAAAAACAAAAAACTGCTAGCCGTTTGCAACGCTTGTAGCGTTCCCGGTGTAAATGAGAAAAAAATGGCTTCCGTGCGTAAGGCTGTGCCTGGACTCTGGAGGGCTTCCAAGCCGGAGCTTAGCCCGCCGAAATCTGTGTTCTCGGTCCCCACCCCACGTCCGTCCTGTCAGATCTAATCTCTTGGCTCCATGCCGTGAAATGAGTCTTATTAAGGGTTGAACTGAGATCAGCCCCTCCACAGCCTCGCCACAGCCCCTCCACAGCCCCGCCACAGCCCGGCCACAGCCCGGCCACAGCCCCGCCACAGCCCCGCCACAGCCCCTCCACAGCCCCGCCACAGCCCGGCCACAGCCCCGCCACAGCCCCGCCACAGCCCCTCCACAGCCCCTCCACAGCCCCGCCACAGCCCCTCCACAGCCCCTCCACAGCCCCTCCACAGCCCCGCCACAGCCCCTCCACAGCCCCTCCACAGCCCCTCCACAGCCCCGCCACAGCCCCTCAGCCACAGACTTGCAACCCAAAAGAAAAGTCACTCACCCGAGGAAGAAAAAATAAATCTTGATTATTATTGTCACAGCCATGCTCCGGTGCCATCCCACTGTCTCCCATCCAGACAGTCCTTTCTAAAGCACTACAGCGCCATTCATTCTATAGGTCCATAGTTACAGCTCCATTCTTTCATTAGCTCCATGGCTCCATTCAATCTTAGCTCCATAGCTAGACGTAAGGAGATGAAGAAGGCCTCAAGTGGAAGAGGGTTCTAGACTCCAGCAGGTCACGATACCCCTCCCCCCCCCCCCCCCCCCCCTCCGCGCCTCCTCCTCCCCCCGGGACTCTTCACCGCATGGGGTCTTTGAGTTCTGTTTACTATCCAAAGATCCATGAGTGTCATGGCATTGGCCCCGTCGCCTCGAGGCGACGGGGCCAATGCCGAGGGGGCCAATGCTGAGATCCTTGGATAGTACACAGAAATCAAAGGCAATCCATGGGCTATCCAAGCCGGGGGCCTTCTCATTCACGTGCAGGAGTGCTGTAAACGGCAAGCCCGATTCCCAGCGGGAACACTGTGCGAAGGTGGGGACATTGAGTAGGAATGCCTAGTAGGGTGAAAGGTTTTGAAATTGGAATGCAGCTGTAATGAGTTGTTTCAGAGTCACCCCTGGCTTCGAGCAAAGCTTGATTCCATCCTTGTGAACGTTTGCTTGCATGCGGTTCCAAAATGCGGTAGGATGGAGACCTAAATATGTATTTTGTTTTGGCTCACTGATCAAAGCATCTCTGATTTGTCACATTTTAAACATGATTTGAAGATGTATTTTTCCCTCTTGTTAAATTGCACTGGTTTGGGCTTAGTTAGGAGTCAAGGTGATGGAGGCTAGACTTAGCAGGCGGGAGACAACCTGAGCTTAATCTAGCAGTGTGCTATCGGAGCTGATCCAGTGCCTGCAGGAGATTCCATTAAATCCATTTCAGGGTATTGAAGGTGGGGCGCTGCACTCACGGTCACACGCATAACACATTCAAACCTCTGGATGAAGTTTAAAGACTTCTTGTTTAAGAAAATGTTCGGATAGAGAAAAAGCCTCGGAATAAAAGTCGAACGAAACTAAAAAGAAAGTGATATTTCTCAATTTACAGTAAGCGGCGTATATGTGCCTCAAAACCAGGGATAGAGTTACTTTTCCCATTTGTTCAAAGATTGGACAAGGGATTTCTGACACACAGAAAATTGCATTTTAGAAAAATCCCTGTCTGGTGCTGGTGCTCTGTCGCACTCTCACAAACAGGCGGGGCACACAAACAGGCAGCGCACACAAGCCGGACACACCAACGCATGGGATCAGGTTTTAAGTGTAATTGAAAAGAGGTGTGCGCTGAGAAAAGAGGTGTGCGCTGAATAGATGGAATCCTATCTCTCTTTATTTAACACTGTCACTAAGGACAGATGTGTGTGTGTGTGTGTGCGCGCGTGCACGTGTGTGTGTGTATGTGTGTGTACGTGCATGCATGTGTGTGTGTGTGTGTGTGTGTGTGTGTGTGTGTGTGTGTCCATGTCCGGAAACACATTGCTGCTGATAAGTACATTGTAAGCAACATTGTTGTGTAATATTTCAAAAAGGTTTATTTGGGAAGAAATCTAATTTTAGAAGGATAAAGAGAGAAGCTGGGAAGGGAAGGAATGTGAAAATGGAAAAACTGCAAATAATATCATAAATATCATCGCACATTATTGGGATATGGCTCCATCTTCTAGAGAGATGGACCGAGATGGGTAAAGGCTAGTCGAAGTCTGTCATTCTGTCTCCCATTTCCGGGAAATAGTTCTCCTCACTCCTCACTCCTGGCCATTATTTTTCCACTATTCTTGTACTGATAATTTATATTTCACCTTGTTCCTATTTAAAGTACTTTTGTATAGTACTGAAAGCTAAGCATTTTTTTTATTGTACTTGAATAATCAATATTTCCACTTTGTTATTTTCCCTCTGTTTACA
>JACYXH010000080.1:1000000-1187500 GCA_026745465.1 Lota lota | reverse complement strand
GCGCTCCCTACCTACCTAACGCTTCCTACCTACCTAGCGCTCCCTACCTACCTAACGCTTCCTACCTACCTAGCGATCCCTACCTACCTAGCGCTCCCTTCCTATCTAGTGCTAGATAGGTAGCGCTGGTAGGTAGCACATACCTAGTGCTTCCCTGACAGCGTCGACAAGGGAAAGGGGAAGAGGTAGCCTCGCCTGCTGAAGTTGCTCTCCTGCTCCTACCGTACCACCTATGGTCGCTAGGTGCTCGCACACACACCATCATCACCATCACCTCCACCTCCAACGCGCCCATGGTGGTGCCTTCCTCACTCTGGGTCTTGTAGCACACACACATGCTCGCACGCACATGCTCGCAACCACACACACTCGCACACAGACACAACAGACACACACACACACACACTCGAGTCTCACACTCAAACACACTTGTACACACACACACACACACACACACACACACATATATAAACAAATATATCTTCTTGTGTCTCACTGTCTCTCCATAAGCGTGTCATTTCAATTTAATGGCGACTTACTTTCTGCAGATTTACTCTGGCTTGGGCTTGACTTGCCATTTACCACGGTGTGTGGCTCCACGTTGCCAATTTGACATTTATTCGGCAAGAAAAAATGAACCCGAATACGTGTGAAGGAATATGCAGACGCCATGTAATGTTTTTCGTTAGCCAATTGGGATTGTGTTGAACAGCACTCCTCCTTCGACACACACACACACACACACACACACACACACACACACACACACACACACACACACACACACACACACACACACACACACACTCACTCACACACACACTCACACACACACTCTCTCTCTCACATTCACACACACACACACACACACACACACACACACACACACACACACACACACACACACTCTCACACACCCTCGACCCTCATCACCAACGACCACTACTTCAACCACACCAACATCCCCAGCACCACCTCCACCACCACGAGCACCACCATCACCACCACTAACACCCCCATCATCCAGGAAGCAGTTAACCTTGCTTGCGTCAAACAACCCACAGAGTCAGTTGTGAGCATGTCATCCGTTTCCGCCAAAACAGAAAATGAGATACTTCATACCACATAACCCGCCTGATTTTGTTTTCTCTGTAGTAACGCCTAGCCGACATTTCCTCTCCGCCATTCAGGGCTATATGCTTCATTTCCTGCAACCATGGTAATGGTTAGTAAGATACGCTCTCCCATATCTTACTATTTATTATGTTGGTCCGTAGTCACGAGCAAGGCAGCAATAATTTCCTGTTCGCCGCCCATGGCACCTGGAACACGCTCTCAAATGGCGTGACGGAACCCGAATCTGATTCTGATCTGGGAGTTCAGACATGTTAATGAAGCTTATGTGAAGTGTTTTGTATCTTTGCAACCAAAGTTATGCACTTCTATCTTTATGCTCTTCACATGATTTCATTATTTCCATACAATTTGTTGCTTTAAGTTTACTTCACATTGTGAAAATGTCGATGATATGAATAATATAACCACACCCTTGTAGGTGAAGTAACGGTAAATACCAATGAAGGATGGCCTAAAATTTAACAAATTGAAGGGTTTTAATTGGCCACAGCATGGGCCGGCCAATCAAAACCCTTCAACCCGCATAATTACAAAGACAACCCACTGTTCCAACTCATCAGCCTCCTGGAATGCTCTGCTATTGTATGATCACTGTCATATGCATGCTGTTATTAACGTACAGTCGACGGCTATAAGCTACACAATGGCACAAGGGTAGGGGCCGGGGAATATTACAAGCGGCATCATCAGGGGGCCCGAGTGAACACAATTAACCAGCAACAGCCAGCATGCTTCAATACACACACCAATTGGAGCTTGTGGGTTACCACACTTAATCAAGTGACATTGACTTGTAAGACACTCCCTAAATTGACTCCAGTTACAAATGACAATAGCTGTTGCGAGACTGGTTAATATTCTGAGCGGTTCTATATGGGCGGGCTGAATATTCAGCCTGGGTGCTGGCCCCTGGGATCCCTGTGCATTGGAGATGAAGCGCGTGGAGGGTGCACGAGAGTGCGGGAGTGGGGGGGAGGAGGATCACTGTAGTGGGCCTTTGGTGGGCCAATGATTAATGCAGAAGCCGAGAAGCCCTCCCCCCCTGCACACACACACACACACACACACACACACACTCCACCTCTTGCCATCACTTAGGTGAGCGCGCCCACTTCATTTATGCCCAATACCTTTTTATTGATTAATTCATAACCTTGATTCAATTTTCACAAGTTTCCAATTGTGCTTCACAACTTCTGACCAAAGGGGGTGGGTGGGTGGGTGGGTGGGTGAGTGGTTGGGGATGCGCAACCCTTGCGGTGGTGATGGGTGCAGAGTACCTGAGGGGGTGGGGGGGGGGGGGGGGGGGGGGTGGGGGGTGGGGGGGTATGGGAATCACTTCTCCGAATACTCCATGAACTGCAGTACGTTTGAGTATTTTTCCTTCTCTACCCTCGGTTAGAGGCTACTTGAATATGGATGATATATTAATGCATCAATAATAGCAGGTCGCTGAGGATTGATAGCCAACATATGATGGACTATCAATTAAGCATCAATTAAGCGTCAATCAGTTAGCATTTCACAAATGTGGATAGTCAGAATTATCTTGTATCTGTTGTGTTATTGAAACTGCCAGTGTATATTACCTTTGCTCAAGGCTGAGTACAAAGGACATATAAGTCCATATTTCTTTCACTGAATAAGCATGCCATCCAATAAATAATTCTACAATAGGGTAGATAATGCGAAACTCAGTAACGGTACAAATACCACATTGGAGCAGAATAAATAGTGAATGTTTTTTGCATAATGCGGCTATTCCTTAATATAACCATGAGCACGCTTGTGTCAAGTAATGTGACAGCATATGATCACACAGAAAAACACATTCTAGCAGTAGACCACCCCCCCCCCCAAACCACTCTTTGCACCCAAAGTTATTATTTTCTATTCTTTATGCCCTTCACATGATTTCGTTATTTGCATGCAATTTGTTGCTTTATGTTTACTTCACATTGTGACAATGTCAATGATGTGAATAATATAAGTATAACAATAATTACCGCGTTGACCTTAAACATTGTATGTTGACATTCAACACGTGGTGATGCAACTTTCATAAACAGATAGCACACACAGCCCATTTCTCATCCGTAATATATCAAATAAAAACATCCATGTGCAGTTTAATTGGGTCCAGGCGTGGCCGCCACCAAACTCAACGTGACTCACAGGAAGTGATGTCACAGGCACATCAGGAAATAAAAGTATAGCAAAGATGTGAATGAACGGTACTACTAGTAAGAATTGACTGACCATACAGTAGAGCAACACAGTAGAGGAATATTAAACAGTTGTAATAGTTGGTGAGCAGATACAAGTTGTGTTCACAGTCTACCTGTATTGGTGTATTGTGTTTATGTGCTTTGAGTTCAATTCTCCCACAGTTTCAGAGGACTGTAAAAGTCAATGCCACTTCCAGGCTCAGGCACTTTTAAGATACATAGCAGAGGTTTAACAGTCAGTGAAGTCAAATGAAACATAGGATCGAAGTCAAGAAGTTGGTATTTTTTCTCGACTGCAAAAAAGATGAAGAAAAATAATGCATTACCACAAGGAATTTATTTCTAAACGGTTATTTTAGTGTTTCAGATGAAAAAAGTACCCCACAGTAATGACATCATCCATTGTCAAAAGTTTTCAGTGGCGGACAACAGAACAGCCACCAGGCCTTCCAGTCAGCTCTTAATGTGTCTTATTCACCTGGCGGCCATCTTGGTTCCATCTTGATTCTAAACGCTATTCACCCAGTGGTCATCTTGGATCTAAACACCGGATGGGGGAACTGAATGCGGACTTCCGCATTCAGTTCCCCCACCCGGCGTTTAGATCCAAGATGACCACTGGGTGAATAAGGCCCATACCAGTCTTATAACCTGTAACCTATAACCTTAACCCTGATTCACGTGTCACCATGTCCACTATGTGTTCAGCCCTGTGCCCGTTGGAATGGAGGGACAGGTAAAACAGAACACCACCGCGCATAGCAATTCAACAGCGTTCTCAAAGCAGAGCAAACCCTCTCTCGGAATAGGCTGGCACTAAAAGAAACCCCAACGCTGATTGAATTGGCTGCAATCCTCGTTAACTGGAGCCCGGAGGCGACCGGTGATCAGGATGAGTCGGGCCCATTTTTTTCATGGCATAACTTTTCCTATTACCATGCCAACTAGGTGTCATGGAACTCACTGTGATAACTAACTGTTAGCGATGACTCAAGTGGTATACGGTTCCTATTAGCTATGCAATCTGGGTGTGAATGTATCTATCTATATATATATATATATATATATATATATATATATATATATATATATTATATATATATATATATATATATATATATATGTGTAATCACAGTCACACAATTATTAAAGGGTGTCTAAAATACTCTTTTAGATACTGATTCTGTTTATATTAGAATTCTGATGTAAATGTGTAATATTACTGCGATGTAATGTGACAGACAATATTTTGCAGCATAAGATAGATCTACGTGTTTAAAAGAATTACGCTGTAATTATTACTTTAAACATGATAGGAAGTGTCAGAAATGAAGTTGTAAAATACCTATTGTTTACTGTCATGTTATTAAAAATCATGGTTTCAATTGTGCATTATTATTCATTTTATAGCGAGTGATATCTTGCACTTAACGAGATATGTTCATGTAAAAACATAAACATTTATGTAAAAGAAACACAAGAAAATATTTGGACTTCAAAAGTAAAAGATTGAATATCGTTCAATAGAGCAAGTGGTGTAAAAATATGAATTTTCAGGAATGAATGGTGTTGTTGGGTTGCTGTGGAGCAGCGAGATCTCCATTGATCAAGGGAATATCATTACTCACACACTCCACTGCAAAGCCACTTAACTAGAAACACAGAGACACAGGAATGAATTGTATCAGCTAACGTAGGCTCACTCCCTCTCCAGTATCTTATTATTATTTTCTCTTCTCTCTTCTTTCCAATCAATTTTGCTGCACAACCTGCAAGGAGAGGGGAGGAGAAAAATGGACTCTTAGGGTCTAGTATCACAGCTCCATTCCTTCAACTCCTGCCTTCTTGTCAGCCGACCCTCTGGCGGGAGTTTAATTCACACACACGCCCCCTTTACATTCTCTTTGCATCGCAAACACATTTCCACTATTTCGCACTGGGCTTTAGCACTCCTTCATCAGTTCCCCCCTCCTGCTGCTTCTTAATCAGCCGCTGACCATGTCACCTCGCTACACCTCTCAAACGTGCCTTTCTTTCTTTCATTATTTCTTTCAGTTTTTTCCTTTTCTTTTTTCTTTCCTTCTTTCTTTCTTTTTCATTCTCTTTCTTCCTTTACTCTTTCTTTCTTTTTTCATTCTGTCACCCTTTTTTCTTTCTTCATTCTTTCTTTCAATTCTTCCTTCCTTTCTTTCTTTCGTAATTTTTTCTCTTTCTTCCTTTTGTATTCCTTTCCCTTTTCATTTTTTTCTTCCGTTGATATTTATTTCCTGTCTTTCGTTCTTTCGTTCGTTCTTTCTTTCGTTCTTTCGTTCGTTCGTTCGTTCTTTCGTTCGTTCGTTCTTTCTTTCTTTCTTTCTTTCTTTCTTTCTTTCTTTCTTTCTTTCTTTCTTTCTTTCTTTCTTTCTTTCTTTCTTTCTGTCTTTCTTTCTTTCTTTCTGTCTGTCTTTCTATCTTTCATCCTTCCTTCTCTCCGTTCCGTTTGTTTCTTCCGTTCTTTGCATTCCAGAGGCGCGGGGGTTAGCTCGCGGAGCCCCGCATGACGGCGTTATCCCACTGTAAACAAATGAGTCTGTCGCACCGCAAACAATCTGCATTCATCACGTCTTATCTCCTCGCAACTCGCGCTGCTCGCGCCGTGATACCGACTCCAGAGTGAATGTGTTCAGTTCCTTGGTCCCCCTGGGTCAAGTTGTGTCATTGTGAAATATATGTGGTGTCTAGGGCTTGTGCATCGTGATGTCACTTCGCAATGACGGAGCAGAGTATAGGAGTATATATATTCGGGTGTATAGGAGCAGCGCAATGTTTTTGGTAGTTATGGTGTTTTGGTCATTGTTTAGTTATTAATCGTGAAAGTATTTGTCATTATCGGGTGACATTGTTGTGTTTCTGTAGCATCCCAGCGTTTCTCATGCGAGACGTAGCAAAACAAAGTTTTGATTAGCCTAGGTTACGCTACATCTACATTTATTTAGGGTTTTACATGATTACAACTCTCTCGACTCATCACAAAATGGCGTAGAATCAAAAACAAATAATCCCATGATGCATTCTGATGTACTTAGACTTGGGGATTTTGTTTTTATTCATTCTTTCAGAGAGCTGTTCTTGGATCAAGCGGTTGGGGCATTTGGTGTAGAATTAGCCTGCTTGGATTGTGGGGTATTATGCACTGGGGTTTTCTATTATCACTTGCCCAGGGTACGTTTTGTTGAGCGTGCATGTATTTTCCTTCTGCAATGCCCTACTTTAAATTCATACATTTCACGCATATTACGGAACCAGAGTCGGACAGAAAGGACAGAAGCTCGAATGTTCGATTTGTTCATGCGTATATCCCAGCCGGGACGTTATTGTTGGTTATTCTCTGTTGCTCTAGGTGGTCTGTGGATTTCAGTGGGTCACTTTGCTGTGTTGTTGTGAGATAAAGGTTTAGGTATTTGGTGTGCGTGAATATATTTGTGTGAAATAATAGCTGGCTGCAAAAAACTGAATTATTTTATTGTTATGTTATTCAATAACATTTCTTTTCAAAGTTGAATGCTTGTATTTACTTTGCGCTGTTTGATAGCGGCAGAGAGACAAAGAAAAACCTGGAGGACTCACAGAGCAGAGGTAACAGCATGAAGTTTGCTGCCATGGATTATAATTTCCTCGATGCTTTCGACCATCAAGGCTGCTTGGCAACATCAGGCAGAAGTATGAATGATCAGGTTTGAAATGTAATGTCCAATGAAGCATAAGGTGATACGTGCAATGCAGCTTCTTTTTCAGAACCTTTCTCAAATGGAAATAGGAAAAACAAGTACAAAATACTTGTTTCATAGATAGATAGATAGATAGATAGATAGATAGATAGATAGATAGATAGAACTTTATAATTTCCCCAGGGGGAAAATTTGCCTGTTAGAGCAGCAGGAAGTAATACAGCTAAAATCGAGATATGAGACAAAATAGTGCCAATATAATCATAAACAGAATATAAAAAGACAAATAGGAAACATATAATATAGTCATAAACAATCAACACACAAACGACCAACAAACAAATGTACATGTGTAATGAGTGCAAACATTCACAGTGTAAAAGTGTCAAGTGATCAAGAGAGGGAGAGGTTAGTGTCATTACAGGGATACGACGAGATATCTGTTCATTGGCATTTGCCTGTCATAATCGGATTCAGACGAGTTGTTTAATTCCAAATTCATCATTGTGAGTCAGAAGGGTAGCTTGCTGGGTTAGCATTTGCTCTCCGTTAGCCACCACCATTGACTTGCAGAGTTACAGTAGCCTATCTCATGTTCATGTGAGGGGAATACAGTTTTAGTTACTTTCCAAAGATTACCAATGTGTTTCGAATAGTCGCTGATTCAAAACGAGTGCCAGTATCAACAGTATCATTAGTATAAACAAGATTGTAGTTTTGTCTACAAGCACAGATAATTCTGCGCTATTTTCGGCACTGTGATTATTAGGCTACCTGTGACGGCCGTTGAAAGGTTACCGTGCGCGTAGACTACCCAGCAGAAGCATCACAGGTAGCCAAATAATAACAGCAAGTCAATGGAAGCTGCTAACAGAAAGCGAACGCTAACTCAGCCAACTCCCCTTCTGGACGCACAATGATGACAACTTCTTAGAATCTGCGTAAAATAGACAAACGCCAATTTACAGAGATCTCGGCATATCCCTTTGAGCAATCCCAAGAAAACCAAATTAAACCAAGCAAAAACGTGATGATCCTTCTCGGATCAGGTCGTTCTCGAACGCTAGGAACGCCTCTTGGAGTGTGTTGAGGGGACCGGTTTGATATGTATGAGGAGGGTTGTGTAAACATCCAGAAGATACTGAAGGAGACTGAGTGATGGCCGCTGATACCAAGGTCATGGTCCAGGGACCACACACACACATGCGTGTGCACACACGCACACACACATGCGTGTGCACACACGCACACACACACACACACACACACACGCAGGCATGCACACACGCGGGTGTGCACACACACTCACAAATGCACGCATGCACACACAGACACACCCACACACGCAGACACGAACACATGCACACACGCACATTTATGCACACACACACATTTATGCACACACACACACACACACACAAGCATCCACACACACCTGCTGCTGCTGCTGCTGGTAAGCTGTGGGCTATATGCTATCACTCACCAGCCTCACCCAGGGCTCTGACCCATTCTGCTCCACCATGCACAGCTCAAAGCCAGCCACTTAGTCACGCCCTGGACAGGGCCCCGGGCCCCGGGGTGCTTGGGGGTCTCAGTCAAACACATGGTCCCCCTCTGCTCCATCTGTGGTAGGCTGAGAGAAGGGCGTGAAGTTATTCGAGTCTACCGCAACGCAATTTCCCTTCTCTCACTTCCTATGAGCTGTGCACGCCAGTGAACAGTCCCTGGAGCGAGGAGAAACACGACGAACACGACCGGAAGAAGAAGAAGAACAACAACAACAACACGTTTTCTGACAAAGAATTTGACAAAGCGACATCCGAAACATGTAACTGATAAAAAGATATCCCTTTTATCGGAGGTCCCTCCCTCTCTCTTGCCAATAACGCACATTTGGAGCCCCCCCCCTCCTTCCCCCGTTCCAGGCGTTCCGTCAAGAGATAAGTTACATCTGTAGTGCTGGTGTTGACAAAGTCACGGAGTCACAGTGATTGACGGTGTGGATAATTAGACTTGAACAGGAGGACAACAATAAATAAAAGTAGCGAGGCAGCGGCAACATGTGGCATAGCAAACACGTGCCGATCCTTTGTCACAGCATTTGATGAGGAGACAGATTTGTGTCACTGGAAGTCACGAGCGTCTCTGATCCACAAGCGGTGTTAGAGAGGAGAGAGACTCAGGGGGAGGGATCTGAACGATGAATGGAAATGAGCAGAGAGAATTTTTTTTGGGCTAGATTGGCACACACGCACACACAGACACACGCTTGGGTTCTTGCAGCCTGTTCGCAGCTCTGTTCGTTCTACAAGATACTCAAGACGGAAAAAGGCAGGCAGTTGTGTGTCGGAAAAAGCAGGAAAAAGCCACAAATACCCCTCATCACGAGGTTGGGCTAATCCATTTTTCATCCCCTCCCTTCCTCCCCCTTCTGCTTGTAACTGCATTAAATATTACATCCTTGAAGTACAAGGCAGGAGTTCATATGAAAGTGTGCCAGTGCTGGAATGGCTTCTCTTCTTGTGGCTCTTGTATTATTTACTCTGCTTTGGGGGAGTTTATGCTGAGAAAGAGAGGCCCCCGCCATGACACTATTCCCAGGGTCTCTCTGTGGCCACCAGTTGGCTGGAGAGAGAGAGAGAGCTAATGAGCAGGCTACCTGTGACAATGTCCTTCTGCACTAATGCAATGGATTGAACCAATTATGTATTTTGTGATTCCAACTTGATAGCCCTTTCTATCAGAGCACCAACACCGCTTGTCTGGTTGTTGAAAGTATAAAAAAAAAGTTTTTGCTTGCCCAATTAACCTTCTTCATCGCTTGGGCATAAAAAAAAAGTAATTATAAAGTTCTTGGTTTTCTCTTTGGTGCAATAGTGTATCAGTTCCCTGACACAGCCCTAAGCCAATATACATCCATTTAGTGACTACGATAATCAGTATTTAGGGTAATTGCTGTTTATGTAATCCCAAATGACAATATATATTATGATAATATTTCAAGTCTTGTACTCAGAGCTCTTCCTTAAGTGATAGGGACATTTCTCCTTTTAATGCGTTTTTAATGGTGGTAGCCATTAAGATGCTGGGACATTTCAATTACACCCATATATTACGCTATTCTGGGAGGAACCCACTCTACGTTTCATTTGATTCAATATAATTACTGTGAAATGTATTTTAATTGTAATATCCAAACCTAAAATACATTGACACATATTCTGCTTCCCAAGCACAAGTTCTCGTCTGAATGGAAATATCGGAGTCTGACTCTATTTGGCTAAATTAGGCAAATGGCCTCCATTTTGGAGCAGATAACTTTGTTTATCTGAAACCATGAAGGCTGTAAATGTTCCATTAACCCACTTTGCAGCAGCGAGTCGCCTAAGAGAATTTCTCCCATTTCTATTCAATTTTTGGGAGCGATGCAGTCACCTAATTTACAGACCATAGAGAATTAATTTGAATTAAAATGGAACGACTGCGTAATCCTCTGTTTCATCCAACGACTAAATATTTAGTGGTTATTGTAATTGCCGGTTGCTGTCAAAGATTAGCACCAAGGCCCCTTTTAGCGATTAGCCATATTCATTACTATAAGCAAAAATGCTAGATGCAAGTGATAGTCGGAATGTCCTACAATTCTTAATGTGACAGCTTAACGAAACAAACAAATATTTAACTTTGATGAGAAACATTAAACATATTCTCACATATAGAACACCACAACACCATAAAAAATGCCAACAATGACGCAAACTACAACGCTTTATGTGGCCCAGTGTCTGTAAAGTAAGACTCAATTCTGAAACTCCATCATGGGACATGCTTTGATGAGAGACAAAAGTCAACAAGTTTAAAAGACAAGTTGAAGTGTAGGTTCCATTTGAAGTCCACTTAAAATGCAAATGCACTTCTTTATTTAAGGAAGTTAAATTTGTTAAAATCACAATGTGTGAAATTTAAATTAGCTTGTTGCTTAAAATAACCTGGAGGTATCTGTAGTCAATCATGATCAAAAGTGATTCAAACAATGTTATCAATAAAATCAGACCCTATAACTGATATATTCTACTAATAAAGAATGCTGGCCAGCCCGTATATCTCTCTTTGTTTACAAGGATCGTACAACCAACAGCACAGAAACCCCTCCTACATTCGAAAGATCGCTGTTATTGAGTTTTCTATTAATCTGATAGTCTCCCACCTTCCTGATAGGGGCTCAATTTTAGTTAAATGAAATGTTACTGTTATGAATGTCAGCTCATTCTGACATTGTTTATGTTCATTCAGCCACATTAACTTCAGTTTACTTTCTTTTCCCTTAAAAATCGAAGATATGCATTTTTGTCATCAGTGCTTAGCCCTTTGGTTTTCCAGATGTGAGAATATTTTCAATTGTATTCAAAGTTCAATATGTTTTGCCTCGTTAAGCTGTTTTCCCTTTTAGTGCATTCTGTGATACTACATAGTTCCTCTCCTGGTATAAGACCAAGTCTCTCCAATGGGTCCAACAGATTCCGGCAGAATTAAGTCTCTCTCTCTCTCTCTCTCTCTCTCTCTCTCTCTCTCTCTCTCTCTCTCTCTCTCTCTCTCATGCTCTTTCTCTATTCTAAAACCAGCAGACACCGGCGCCTCATAATTAGATTTGCTTTCTGTGCAGTGGAAGTCCCTTCCATCTAATCTATTTATGCATTCCCTCTTTCAGGCCTCATTGAGATTCTATTGCCTCGTATTTGTACTTGGCCTGTCAAAACGGCCTTCTCCCCTCCACAATTTTAGGCTCATTTCACTGGTGGAGATCGCCGATGATTGCCCGCTGGTCTCATCCAAAACGCAATGTGCTGGAACGTACAGAGCCCTTCTGTGTGTGTGTTGGTTTGAGTGTTTGGTGGAGGGTGGGCGGGGCCATCGATTCCTTCAGGGTAGTTAGGTCAGCGAGAATGGCACATTGATTTGATATGATAAAAGGATCCAAAAACACAAAGGCAGTAAACAAGAATCCTCATCACTTTACCTCGGTGCTTGTAATTCTTGTAATAAAAAAAAAAAAGGACTTTAACACCTTTCCACTTCGCTTATTCAGACATTTTGATTATTCATAAAGACATGTATGCAACCTATGAACAGCAGATATATGAGCATATCTGTATGCCCAGATGTGGATCATTGACGATCAACCTTGCAGGAAAGATGTACAGATGGAAGTCAAAGCCACACGTACACAGCCGTATGCATTTCTGGATCATATGTCCATGTGTGTCTACATGAGCGTGTGTGTGTGTGTGTGTGTGTGTGTGTGTTCAGTGGGAGTTGGAAAGGTAGAGAGAGCCTGGAAAGGCTGAGGAGGAACACGGCAATGGTCGGAACCTCTTCAGGGTTTTTTCATTCTCCCCAACTGGGCGTGTGTTGGACCTGTCACAGCTGGACGCCAGGCCCATCAGCAGAGGATGGTTATGTCCCTTCAAGGTCCCCGCGGGTCTCTCACTGTTCCCGGAGCTCCAAATTACATTGATAACAACAATGAATGCTCTCTCAAACCTGCAGTTGGCTGCCATTTTGTCATTGTCCGGACCCACTTAAGGCTACAATGCCACATTGGGCGCTGCTCCAAGACGAAAACCAAATCAGCCCTTTGGCGGGGATCTAATTTGCCATGAAGGGCGGCTTAACATTTGGAGCCATAGACTCAAGGTTACGGATCAATGGGAATGATCCATGCAACTGTTTTGCGTGTTTACGTTGCATGCTAAAAAGGTTTGCTGCTTTACCACTGTTGCTTGCACTCAATCAGAGATGTTCTTTGCTCATTTAAAAAAAGATTGATGGATTAAAGTTGATGTGTGTGTGCATAAATGTATCTATATGTGTGTGTGTGTATGTGCATGTGTATCGCTTGGTGTGTGCATGTGCAGTGTGCATAGGCGCATGTATTGTTGTGTGTGTAAGTGTATAGGTGCATGTGCCGGAGCGTGCGTGCGCGTGTGTGTATGCATGCATGCATGTTCATGTGTATGTGTACGTGTGTGGGCTGTATGTGTGCTTGTGTACACACGTGCGCTTATATCGCATTAGGCTGAAGTGACACAGATTGACAGTCTTTGTCACTAACCGATGGGAGGGCGATGGCTCTCTGCAAACAGACTGGAGCAGTAGATGAGGAGCTAGCTGTTAGGTCATCTGCCAACCGGCTGGCTCCTGTCCTGGAGGGCCCTCTGGTCCTTGGCTCCTGCTGGCTTGAGTGTTTGGGAGCCCTTGGGCAAACGACCGACTCCTATTCGTCAACCATGCAAGGTTGTCTCCTTGCATGGTTGACACACCTATGGTGTGTGGATTAATATATATATATATATGGTTGGTTTTATGTGTGTGTGCGCGTGTGTGTGTGTGTGCGTGTGTGTGTGAGGCATCAACATTGAAAGCGCTTTGTGTGGGCGTTGTAGTGGCCTGAAAAGTGGTCATGTAATTGCGGTGCCTTTACTATTTTACAAGTAAGGGCTTAAAAGTATACAATTAGAAAATGATAAAGTTTGATTTGGCCTGCAGCAAGGCCACGAGTGTTTAGGCACTGAGAAGAGCATTCACATTCCATTCATCACGTTACAAGAGCAGCAGTGTAACGCTTGCTTTTCTCATTCCCTCACGGTCAGAAATCCTTGGATTGAGCCCCGACACAGCTCTCGAGTGTGAATGTAAAAAGAAAGAAGAGGTGAGGCGAAAACCACGCTGTGATCTGAATACATTTCTACATTTACTGTATGTTGACGAGCACATGAGCCAGGTACGAGCTGATGAACACAGCGTTGTTGTTTGGTCCGTCTTTGATAATAAGAAAGCGTTTCCATTGGCAGTGTGTTCACGTATCTGAAGAGCTACCATGCGAATGCAATACACGTTTCAATCTAAAGAGGACCATACGTCAGGTTGCGTATACAACAAGAGAAATGCTCCATTTTGTATTCAGAGGCTTGGATGTAGGTCAACAACAGTCGCCTGGCCTCCCGGCCTGGAGACGGCGTTGACTACCATTCTATCACTTCTCTCTGCCTTGTTCATTACAACATCAAAACAAAACAAAGAGACAGAAAACTCAGCACCCGGCAGCCCCCTATCTCAGTGATAGAAACCAGACAATAGAGTTGTCTCCCGTTTCGTTTGGAGCTCTTTGGACATGTTATGGACCTGTGCCCACAGCGTCGCTTCATCCAGAACATTCTGCCGGTGACAGCGTCACCGTGAGTGATGGCCTAGTGTGGCAGCGGTCCTGTCACCGCGCGCGCAGGAGCACTCAACCAAACGGAGCAGTATCTTAGCGACCGCGTGGAACCCAGCTCCTAGCCAGAGGGGTAAACACTGTCACTGGTTGGTTTTAATTTTAGTCTGACTAGTTGAGCATTTGTCAGCTCAACCGCTGGATTCCTGCTCCCAAATGGATTTCCGTCTGTTTGTTAGACACAGACTAATTTCCTTTCATTATTCTCTCCGGTGATTTCCTCCATGGTTTCCCCTTCAGAGTGTTTGTCGCTTTTATATATATATGTATACCCATTCGCCTTTTAATATGTTTTTCTTTGTATATCCACTGACGATTTTACATATGTAATATGGAGGGTGGACGTCGTGTGTTGGAAACGTATTCACGTGTAAGTGGACACCTTGTCACAACAGCACTTCACAAACACGATTCGAAGGGTTTCAATTAGGCAGACGACTGAGGCAAGAACACTATTTAAATGAGTCCACAGCATAAGGGCCAAAGCGGCAAGGATTCCCCACGAATGACCCTGTGTGTCGGTTAAGCTTCCCCCCTGCCTTGCTCGACGTCGTAGTCTGAGATCGGTGGCAGGCGACGACCTTTATGTCCCGACCTCGTCGTGAGCACTTAAATCTCCCATCTCGTTACAAAATTAGCGCAGTTCATGAGGGTAAACAGGCGCCGTGTGCGCACATATTATCCTTCACCCCTTGCGCGCGCTCACGGGAGATTCTGATGGGAAGCTGAACCACTAAAGGTTCAGAACCGGAATCTGAATCAGAGTTTCTTTTACAGTATTACATCTTAACGTACAAGTACGCAAGAGAAAAATTCTTAGGCTTGGATCCTCAACAGTCACATAGCAGCATCAATACAAGATCAACAACAAAGTATGTAATAATAAATAATATTAATAATAAGTAGCAACATCAATACAACAATGTGTTGAGGTTTCAGCGCGTTGCCTGCAACTCATGAAAAAAATATCGCTCTGCGCTCATGGTCGAAGTTTTATTTCAACAAAGCAGCAGACAAATTCTCCGTTATCAAGAGTTGCTTAGGTGTAAACAACATTGCAAGTCCTATTTCATCTGGGAAATTATATTTGAACTTGTAGAGAGTGTGGTCGTGAATAATCTTTTAGTGTGGGCTTTGAATAATCAAATGCTGAATTGATTTCGATCATCGTTTATACACACGCACACGCGTACACACACGCACACACATTGTTGGTCTTTTAAATGCCACCTTTTGTGCAAATGTTCTTTATTTTGTTAATCAATATGCAGGGGGGGGGGGCTTCCTCTGATTGGCTGATGTGTGCTGTAGTTCAAACAAGCATAATTGAAATCCTGTGCTCCAGCCGTTTCAGGACAGCTCATAAAAATGACTAAATGAAAACAGTAACTCAACATGCAAAAAATGTGCAGCACCTTCAACAATGACTCCCCACCCCTCCTGGTTCAGCCAAACGTTGATTAACACCACATAAACCAAAAATGTACAGGAAAGCAATCCTATAGAACTATCGTTCATATTAATGAGTATTGTCAAATGTAAAGAAGCCCATATCTAAGCTAGCTAATTGCTAACCTGGTGTTACACTTCCCTACGCTACAGCTAGAGGGCAAGCTAGCACAGAAAACCCCGTCATCTGTTGATCCGTCAAACGCACCCGCTTTGGGTGACTATTCAAATCGATAGATGCCAACATGTCGAAACCACAGATTCAATGTGGAAAATGAATGTGCCCACTTCATCTCAACGCAGAATGAAAATGAGCTGAAGTGCGCTAGCAGCCCAACTAAAGGAAAAACACATAAAACCGTGGGATGGATTTACAACAGTTGCTTCGGCTGCTTTAGATGCACACCGTTTCTGCAGGTTAGCTCGTCACTGCACTACGGCGCCATTAGAATAAGTCACATATCAACCCCATGCCTCTGTTTGAGAACACTCCATAATTGGGGTCAGTGGCAGGTGATGGGCACACCTGGGTCATGACAGCCAAACGAAAAATATGTATTTTTTAAAATGATTCTAACCACCAGATTTTATCCTTAAATATATGTATTAGGGGTGGGGAAACGTACGCCAGAGGAAGCTGGGCTTAGCAACAGTCTTAAAAGTTGTGTTCCTCAGACACTTTGAATAACACTGGAAACTGCCCTGATGCTGCACTTGTCCCAGACAAAGAACATGACATGTCAAGACCAAGGCGTGAGTGAGTCTCTCTCTCTCTCTCTCTCTCTCTCTCTCTCTCTCTCTCTCTCTCTCTCTCTCTCTCTCTCTCTCTCTCTCTCTCTCTCTCTCTCTCTCTCTCTCTCTCTCTCTCTCTCTCTCTCCTCTCTCTCTCTCTCTCTCTCTCTCTCTCTAGGAACACATGGTCTCTCTGTCTTGCTGCTCCATTGGCAGATAGGATTCTGGCACGTGATGGTCAGCAGTGGCAGTGAGACCCATGAAGCTCTATCAGTGTTGCCCCTGGCACTGGCATTCTCCATCGATCCGAGCGGAGAGGGGGGCTAACAAGATCTCCGGGCTGCAGGTGGTTCCCGGCGTGCGTGGAGAGAACCCCTCTCATGCTGTTAAATCCGGGGCCAGCCCTCCACGGCTGTTTCAGTGGAGAGAAATCATATTGTTTTCAGGATTCATAGTTCCCATAAGTCCCTTACGTGTGTGTGTGTGTGTGTGTGCGTGCGCGTGCGTGTGCGTGCGCGTGCGTGTGCGTGTGTGTGTGTGTGGTAGCCTTAAGGAGAAATGATCTTTAAAAAAACTCAATCGAATCTTTCTTTTTTGACTGTCCCTTCTCAAGTCCAGGTCAATTTAAGAAATTGCATTTGTATAACGCTTATCACAAGTCTGCACAAGTCTGTTTTTATGGACGTAAAAATCGGACAAAAAAGTCGTGTCAATTTTAGATGTGATCTGTAAAAGCGCTGGGCGACCAATAGGATTGGCCTATAGATCACCACGTGATCCTGTTGCGGTGGCCATTGGTCAGGTGTTCAAGCCCCCAGGCCCAATTCAACCCAGTTTTATACCGTGGTGAGATGTGTGGACACATTCAATCTATTGTTCACATCCAAGGTATTTCAACATAACATTTTATAAGTAAAAAAACAACAACTGTAAAAGCAGTCGTACTTTTTGCTATGCGCATTTGAGGTTTTGAAATTGGTGTGGGGTTTTCTGACATTTCTGACATGTCGGCATGTCTTGAATAAAGAGTGTCTGAAAATATATCAGAACTGGAAGGTTTTTAGAGAATAAATGCACCCATTCACGGGTCAATCCGTCCAGGGAATCTTTCTCTAGAAACTGTTTCATTTGGGTCCAATTTGGCTTTTAGACACCTTTCAATTTCTTTCTAACAGTGATTGAAATGTAGACATCTAAAAAACGAGACGTCTAAAATACATCTGAAAAACGTGTAAATATAGTCGTCTAAAAACTTAGAAATATAGACGTTAAGACAAAAATATACACAAGTACAGTACTAGTATTGTACTGTACAACACCATACAGTGTTGGGGTCGCATAAAATGTAACACCTAAAAATGGGGTTGCATGGTCAAAACATGTTGAGAACCCTTGCCTATTCCTATATTTTCCATATAATCTGTTGAGATACTGATATAGTTAGAGAGAAAGAGAGTTAGAGAGAGAGTTAGAGAGAGAGTTAGAGAGAGAGTTAGAGAGAGTTAGAGTCAGAGAGAGAGAGAGAGAGTTAGAGAGAGCGAGGGTTGGAGAAAGAGAGAGAGAGCGAGAGAGAGAGAGAGAGAGAGAGAGAGAGAGAGAGAGTTAGAGCAAGAGAGAGTGAGAGAGAGAGAGAGAGAGAGAGAGCGAGATTGAGAGCGAGAGCAAGAGTTAGAGAGAGAGTTAGAGCAAGAGAGAGTGAGAGAGAGAGAGAGAGAGCGAGAGAGAGAGCGAGAGAGAGAGAGAGAGAGAGAGAGGGAGAGCGATAGAGAGAGAGAGAGAGAGCAAGCGATCCCGACGAGAATAAAATACCATTAGCATGTGTGGATGGGCCTTCGCGGGGCTATACCCCAGAGTTACGTACAAATGGCGTAGCTCATTCGATTTTCTCCACCTCCTCAAACCCGGTGCGGTGATCCCGACGCTGTTACCTGCAACCTGCATAGCAATCAGCCCTCCCTCAGAGCGCGGCTGGCGACCCGCAGCTTGCCCTCTCCATATGCTCTTCCTCATTAGCGCCTGGCCCCTCCATGATAAATGATTCTTCTAATCCCACGTCCTCACCCACTGTGACTTTTCACTTCGCTGTATCTCTCTTTCTCTCTCTATGGTTTTAGTCTTTACCATTTCCTTAATACACTACTAGTTTGCGTGCGACAGCCTAGCAGTCACATTAGTACGGGCAAACACTAAAAACAAAAGTGCCGCTTGTGTTTTATTCCTTCACATTCTGCCTGTTCAACATCGCTCGCTGTTACTGCGCACATCTGTAGAATGATATTAGCACAAGTAAGCACAAGCACACGCACACACACACACACACACTCACACACACACACACACACACACACACACACACACACACACACACACGTCTGTGAGTCTCCCACTTGTGCAACCAACCTATGGCATTCAAGAAAAAAAAACGCATTAACAAAGAACTGAAGCCAAACTAGATCATCGCTCTTTACACTAAATCGTTTTTTCTTCATTTTCATTTTCTCTTTCTCTCTATCTCTTTTCTCTCTTTTTCTGAATTTTATCACTTGCCATCTTTTTTCTCAATTTTCTTCTTCTCTCCATCTATCCAAGCCATGATCTAACAGTAAAGTTGCCATCACAATAAAGCAGTAAGCATCTAATGTGACCTGCATTAATCCGTCACCTGTGTCACCCTGAGTCTCCGCGCTACAAATCAGTCTAAATGATACTCATTACGTCGGCCATCTTTCAATGAGGTGCACTCTCCCTGGGCTGGGTCATCTAATTAGTCACTTTGTGTAGCAATTTTTCCTAATTGAAAATGTCAGGAAAATTTGTCTACAACAAAGCGTCGCTAATTGATGTGTGAAACAATAGCGGAAATAAATTATCCAAGATCGAGTGTAGTTGTGTTTGCATGCATGTGTGTGTTTGCATATGTGTGTGTGTCTATGTGTGTGTGTGCCTGGGTACAGTAAGGTCTGTGTGTGTTTGAATGCATGTGTTTGAACGTTTGTGTGTGTTTTCGTGTAAGTGTGAGTGTACGGATAGGTCTGTGTGTGTGTGTGTGTGTGTGTGTGTGTGTGTGTGTATGGATAGGTCTGTGTGGGTGTGTATGTATGCGTGTGTTTGCGTGTGTGCGTTCCCTGTGTGCTTAATGTGGAATAACAGTGATATAAAAACGAAGTGATTGGAGACGTTCACAAAGTTCCAGAAGGAACGCGCGAAAGGTCTCCAAATGAGGACGAAGCCATGCAGAACCAGGAAACCGATATCCACAGAATAACTACAACCTACCCTATGCCAAGAAACAGACATACCAACCAACTGACTAAACCAACACACCCTGAAGCAGTCGGCCATCGCAGCCAAAGCAACTAAATAGATTCAGCCCTATTCATTTATTAAATCCATATCCTTCATTGAAAGCACAAAAAATAAAATCATATTTGTCAGTTCACATGTAACCCCTGACCCTCGCCTTGTTACACCTCACCCTCTGTGCCCACCGTTGTCGTCCCCCCCCCCCCCCCCCCCCCCGAAACCCCCATCATTTCACATTCTCTGGGGTTAAACACAAGTGGCCCTGATTCAATCTAGCACTCAATCATGCAGATAATGACTTTAGGGGCCTCCTTGTTGGCCAGGGGACACACCAGGGAGAGGAGGGGCCTCTGCATGCATGACAGGGACCAGACAGGTGTGTGTGTGTGTGTGTGTGTGTGTGTGTGTGTGTGGGGGGGGGGGGGGGTCTTCTGCCAGAAGGACAAGCTGGAGAGTGTAAGCAGCCGGCGTCTGCTAGTGCAATGTGTCCGCTGTCACGACTTGTTGTGTCCAGAACGCACAGACAGTCTCAGTTAGATATGTATGTCTTGTAACACTTAACACACGCCTGAAACACACACACACACACACACACACACATGCATATCAGAAGACATGTCAAAGCAGGTTCTACAGGGCCGCGGTTGTCTCTAAGCGCTGACCTCCTACGACGTAACATGTAATATTTACAAACCGCGCCGCTGGCAAGGTCAGACCTGAGCATTTTAATAGTAAAATCCATGCTAACATGAGGTAATGAAATTCGGGCCGCACACGCGCGGCTATAGCCGTGGGTGTCCCTGCGCACACAATGTATGTTACAGCAGAATGCATTTGAATATTAATGGGAGCCTTCAACGATAATGCCATATCCACATAGAGTTGTTCTGACATTGTTGTGTTAACTTTAACATTAAATGTCACTGCAAATGCCTTTCCATCACACACACACACACACACACAGGCTCTCTCTCGATTTCTCTCTCTTGCAGCCCCTCGAAAAAAATTCTCCCTCCTCATTTTCTCCCCCTCACTCTCTCTCTCTCTCTCTTTCTCTCCCTCTGTGAGTCTCTTTCTACTGAAAACTCTTTCTTATTTCTTGCTTGCACACGGATATCTCAGTGGGACCCGGCGAAGGTGGAGATGCCAACCCCCCTGAGAGAGAGAGAGAGAGAGAGAGAGAGAGAGAGAGAGAGAGAGAGAGAGAGAGAGAGAGAGAGAGAGAGAGAGAGAGAGAGAGAGAGAGAGAGAGAGAGAGAGAGAGAGAGAGAGAGAGAGAAAGAGAGAGAGAAAGAGAGAGAGAGATAGACAGAGAGAGAGAGCGAGCGAGAGAGACAGACAGAGACAGAGAGACAGAGAGAGACAGAGACAGAGAGAGACAGAGAGACACACAGAGACAGAGAGAGACAGAGACAGAGAGAGACAGAGAGACACACAGAGACAGAGAGAAAGAGAGAGCCCAGAATTCAGCTGCTTGCTGCTGCTTGTTGACGTCTCACACACTCTAGAATATTATTGCCAGGCTGTACCGGGTTCCAGGCAGTCCATACCTCTCATTATCCTTCTCCACTGGTGGGATGCACTTGTTGACTACCAGGGGAAGAGCATCTGATGACCAGTATGGTTTAGACACACACTCCCACACACACACACAGAATGGACCACTATAGAACTGTTCCGATAAGAGAGAGCTTTAGTATTTTATGTTTTAATGATGGACGGTACTTTTATTAATGTATTTTTTAACCAGAGGGCATCCAAGGAATGATGAAAGCTGTGGATGGTGATTCATGATTCACTCACGGGCAAAAAACAACGTTGCACTGCTCAATCCCCCATTCACTCCGCAGCGTATGGAACGGTTAATAATTGATACTGTAACATGACTCACTCATCGTGACGCAAGACGCGAGCAGGGTGCTGGCCCTCTAAATACGTTCACTTTTGACTCAAGCTTCAGATCAGGGGAAGGAGAAACACTTTAAGTTTTAAAGAACGGTACGAAGAAACAGTTTGGTTTTATATTTCATCTATCACACTGTGCAGATACACTGTGCGAAATGCAATTCTCGAAGAATAACACCTCTCAAACTCTCCTTCCTAGCCTCCTACTGAGGTAGCATAGTCTAGCAGAGGATGTTTGTCTAGCTGTAGGCATCCTTGAGCGAGATGAATAACCCCTAGCCTTGTGAGACCATCCAAATATTCAGGTTTGCGTTTCACATTGAGTCTAGTCTGACCTCGACTGGGAGGTAATTGATTTGTAAGTATGGCCGAGGCCTTAGGTTTTTCAAAAAACTTTGGCAAATCACAGCGATGGTCGTGCTCGGTTTGCTCTCGCCGAATCAGTTTGGAAGTAAAATAAAAGCATATTGTGATCTGAGAAAAGCTTTCCATGCAGATTTCTGTTCATCTTTTAACATTGTTGTTCGGCCTATTTTGAATCAAACCTGTTTTGATTGCTCCGTAGATTGCAAATCTTTCCTTTGCCGCCACCATTGTTTTTTTCTTTATTCTGCAGACTGTAGCACTCCTTGCTTCAGCATCAACTGAAGCTCCCTCCCCCGAGTGCTGATTGGTCCGAATTTTTACATTTTTGGAACAGGCTTTCAAAGGGATCGAGACACAGCTCTTACCTGCTCCTTAATAATAATCAAATATTAAGTCGCTATGGATAAAAGCGGCTGCTAAATTACTATGCATTAATATTCCATATTTACCTGGAAGAGCAACGGCAAGGTGATCCATGGCCTGCATAGCAGTAAAACACACCCAAGGGTGCCATGGCTACAGTTATGAAGCTGCTTCCAGGACACAATGTGCGGCCGTGCGCAGTTGACATAGATACATCTTGTACCTGCATGTATATGCATGAGAGAGAGAGAGTGAGAGAGCGAGAGAGCGAGAGTCAGAGCGAGAAAGCAAGAGCGAGAGAGAGAGAGCGAGAGAGAGAGAGAGAGAGAGAGAGAGAGAGAGAGAGAGAGAGAGAGAGAGAGAGAGAGAGAGAGAGAGAGAGAGAGAGAGAGAGAGAGAGAGAGAGAGAGAGAGAGAGAGAGAGAGAGACTGGCTGGGTGCAGATAATAGCAGCTGTCTGGCTCTCCTCTGTGCTGTTTGTTCTCTGTGTTGTGTGTTGTGTTTTGTCTGTGTTATGTGTAGTCTGTGTTGTGTGTTGTCTGTGTTGTGTGTTATCTGTGCTGTGTGTTGTGTTTTGTCAGTGTTTTGTGTTGTGTGTTGTGTGTTGTTTTGTCTGTGTGTTGTCTGTGTTGGGTGTTGTCTGTCTTATGTGTTGTGTGCTGTGTGTTGTCTGTGTTATGTGTTGTCTGTGTTGTGTGTTGTGTGTTGTCTGTGCTATGAGCTGTGCTATGATCAGGCCAGCCTCCCATGTGTCCAGCCTGGGTAAACACCGCAGATGTGCAGGGAGCAACTGTGCCACATCACTTGTTCTCGCCCTCTATCTGTCAGCTCTCTCTCTCTTTAGGACTCCTGTGTATTGGTCTCTTTTTGTCTTCCCTCTTGCCCTCCCTCACAAACATGTACACAAGAAAACAAATCGATAAACAAATACAATATTAAAATAGTCACTGCTCCTCGCACACACACACACACACACACACACACACACACACACACACACACACACACACACACACACACACACACACACACACACACACACACACACACACACACACACACACACCCATGCATGTGTATAGGCACACACATACAATAAAGTATTTGTATGCAGGCACACACACACACACACACACACACACACACACACACACACACACACACACACACACACTGAGACTCATACACATATTGATTCACACATAAACACACACACACTGTGTACAAAGCGGTCGTTCTCTCCAGGGATATACATCTTCTCGTATGAGTTCAGAGGAAAACAAAGTGGCACCAGACAGAAGCATATGGCCCCTGACTAATGGAACACATCTCTGGGGCTTTGTGTCACATGACAAAGAACCCATCGGGTTCGGCTGTTTAGCTCAATTTAGCTTCATTTATTATGTATCTTTTTTTGCTTTAAGCAGAGTTGTCGATCAACATCAAAAGCGGTGCGTTTAGACTCGTGTACGGTGGCGATGTCTCATGATGGAGAAGCTGAGTATATTCAAAGACACTGGCAATGAATGTCGTTCAAAGCTGATAGAGACAGTACTAGTATGGTAAAAAAAGAAGAAAAAAAGGGTAAATAGATACGAATACTGCATTATTAAACGTCAATCGGTTCCAACTTCGAAGCACGGTTTCCTGGCTTACAATCGTAAACAAACGACAACAAAAATCCATCAAATGATAAACGAGGCAATCATAACTAAACAGGATCAAGTCATTCAAAAAACTAAATAAAAAAAAAGGACTTTGCCAACATGAATGAAAATGGTGCCGCAGAGACCTATGAAAAGACCAAAGACGCCATTATGTGCGTGTGTGCACACTTGCCCAGAACACAGCGGTTTACTGACACTGTTGACATTTCTTGCCATGTATCAAATCTACACTCGTCCACGTTTCTTCCAAATAGGTCCCACTGCACCAGATTGAAACGTAACCCGTCCTGACCCACGAAACCCAGAGAAGATTGTGTCATCCGCAAGAGCCAGAGGTGAGGATTCAATCCAAAGGGTGAGTGAAATGGTTGTAGTTCAGCCAAACAACATAATATACTGCGAGTCTGTTTGTGTGTGTGGGTGTGTGCATGTGAGAGCTTATGTAAGACACACACAGCTGCCATAATCTGTGATTTCAATTACTAATGTTTGTGCTGGCTTTTCTTTTTTTTTTTATAAAAAAATTATATATATATATATATATATATATAAGTGTTTACATTTTTGTACTTCACATTACATCCCATAGCAAAGGGAAATTCAAGATGACATCTCCTTTGTATCACATTAACATCGCCTAGTCAAAAATGAGCATTAGTTAAGATCAAAGAGAGATTTTGTGCCTTTTCTCATTCATCTCAATTGTCACTGCTGAGAATTAACAAAGGTTCAGTCTCACAGTGATCACTGTGTGAGTTCTCTAGATTTTCTTACAGGTGTCTCATTTCTAGAGTCTCAGCTATATAGAAAGATGACAGTAGTGCAAGCTCTCAAATTAGTCTCAATACGATACGACCAACAATTGGATGCACTACTTCAATTATGTCTCAGTTACAAGTCTCAGTGCCACTTTCACATCATCTTATATGATACTTTTAAAGGCAAACAATTCATGCAAATGAGATGCACCAGATATATGGTTTATTTACATCACGTATGCACATTTTACAGAACTTTTTACAGCTAATTTTCCAAAGAATTCATGCAATTGTATATAGAGTATATGCCTAAAACTGCTCAAGTGTGTTTGGGAAATGAGATGCAAAAACAATGCCAGGCATAGATGTCATGACAAGGAAAACAACTTTGCCCAAAACATGCTCAAGGGCAACCACAATTGCGTTGACAGAGGTTTCCAATTAGCTGGGAGGATATTTGTTTATTTAATTGAAACGTGGAAATATAAGTGCTTTGCAGTTTGGTGAAGTCTTAAACTGATTGTTGAGTGTTGATTCTTGTTTTTACGGCTAATTCTAATTACTACAGTGTGGAGTGTGTGGGTGGGTTGGGTGAGGCTGCACACCTGTTGTGCATTAAGCAATCAATATGCACAGGTTAAAACAGCCATCAACACACACTCGAGAGATCTCGGATATGGCAACATTTGCTCTGTGTATTATTGTGCAATAAACTGGTTTTAACACCACCCCCCTGTGTCGTGGAACGACAGGGTGGTGTGACGTACGTACATCACGTAACGTATGTATGTGGTGTGACGTATGTAGCAACGCTAATTTCTACATACAGTTAATTAATTTAATTCTTAATTGTTTCCAATATCTCGCTTGTGTTACCTTCTCACATATAGCTTCAGTTGCACACTGGAGAGAAATAAATCAGACAAGGAGGAGACATTGGAATTATACTAATGAGATCTCTTGTAGGGCTCCTACTTCTCCGATCTGTCTCATGAAAGTCTCAGAGTAGTCTCACGTTCTTCTCTTTACTATAACCAAGACATGAAGGAGATCAGGGGTATACAATGATGAGATCTCCTCTGTTTATCCTACTTCTCAAATATTGATCGAATGAATATCTAAATTCAACCTAATTTGTTTTAAAGAAGTTTACTAATTCATCTCTTTTTCATCTCTTTATTGCTCCTAAGGGACCCTTAGGAGCAGTATTTCAGACACAAATGATCACAGAATGATTCAGAAATGAGAAGCTCTAGTTAATCTCAAGAGATCACAATGAGCAACAGATAAGAAACAGATTTTTTCCTATGGGATAGTACATTTCACAGTACAGAGTTGAATAATGAATGGGCAGTATTATAGCATTGTGCATCTGTTCCTCTGTGCCTGTCATCCATATGGCTTTACATTTACAACATTGACTGCAGAGATCCTTTTGTTTGTATTTATCAAAAGCTCCCCACTACCTCATTTGAGGAATCAAATTGGGGTTTTGTTGATAGATGCCCTGCAGGATCATTGTAAAATTACAATCAGTGTTTGGTCCGCAATAGCCAGCAAATTAAAATAACATCAATTTGTACTTTGTATTTTGCATTAATAGCCTCCTTTCAGAACTAGTCCAGCTAACCACGCTGCTTTCAAAGTAGCGCTGGTTCGATACTGTGGTATGTAGGCTACACCAGGGACCCCTTTCATCTGAAATGAAATATTTAAAACGTGTTATATCACCATCAGATGTGCCGAGAGATGAATATCAAAGCTCATTCTCTTGATTTTGTTTTGTAGGATCCCGCACACTTCTCTCTCTTCGCTCTGTCGCTCTCATCTGCCTTTCTACCTCCCCACTGCACCGTAGCACCGCCGCCGCCGCGCTGAGCCGCGTTGCATCACATGCCGGGCGCCAGAGTGGCCACATGCGTGACCCTGGCGTGGGCAGCGAGGGGAAACCCAATGACGGCTGCCGAAACAATGGTGTAAGAATGCACAAATTATCACTGCTCCTCCCAGGCATGTCTTCCCTGCTCCCCGATGGAGGCATAAGCCCACTAATAGATCAGCGCTAATGCAACTCCCCCCCCCCCCTCTCTCTCTCTCTCTCTCTCTCTCTCTCTCTCTCTCTCTCTCTCTCTCTTTCTCTGCAGCATTTATAGTATTTCTTCTTGATATTAAAAAGCAAGTGTGCTGAGCGGGGGGAGGGGGTTTGTCTGTTGCTCCTCTTATCTGATTTCTAAGAGCCTTCATCACCCACCACCCTCCTCCACCACCACCACCACCACCACCACCACCACCACCACCACCACCACAACCACCACCACCACCAACCCACCCTCATCTTCCCGTGGCTGGCATCCTCCACCTCGTAGAGGGGTGGTGGTGGTAGAGATAAAGAGGTGGTGGTAGAGGGGTGGTGGTGGTAGAGGGGTGGTGGTGGTAGAGATAAAGAGGTGGTGGTAGAGGGGTGGTGGTGGTGGTAGAGGGGTGGTGGTGGTAGAGATAAAGAGGTGGTGGTAGAGGGGTGGTGGTGGTGATAGAGGGTGGTGGTGGTGGTAGAGGGGTGGTGGTGGTGATAGAGGGTGGTGGTGGTGGTAGAGGGGTGGTGGTGGTGGTAGGGTGATGGTGGTAGGGTGATGGTGGTAGAGAGGTGGTGGTGGTGGTAGAGGTAAAGGGGTGGTGGTAGAGGGGTGATGGTGGTAGAGGGGTGGTGGTGGTGGTGGTGGAAGAGGTAAAGGGGTGGTGGTAGAGTGGTGGTGGTGGTAGAGGTAAAGGGGTGGTGGTAGAGTGGTGGTGGTAGAGGTAAAGGGGTGGTGGTAGAGGGGTGGTGGTGGAAGAGGTAAAGGGGTGGTGGTAGAGTGGTGGTGGTGGTGGTAGAGGTAAAGGGGTGGTGGTAGAGGGGTGATGGTGGTAGAGGGGTGGTGGTGGTGGTGGTGGTGGAAGAGGTAAAGGGGTGGTGGTAGAGTGGTGGTGGTGGTGGTAGAGGTAAAGGGGTGGTGGTAGAGGGGTGGTGGTGGTAGAGGTAAAGGGGTGGTGGTAGAGTGGTGGTGGTGGTAGAGGTAAAGGGGTGGTGGTAGAGGGGTGATGGTGGTGGGAGTAACAATGTAGGCTCATGCCTACTGATTCTCCCTGGGTACCACTCTCTCTGATCCTCCTATTTGCTATACAGAGGTCTGCACTGCGAGAAGCGAGAGACACTGAGAGAGAGGAGAGAGACAGTGAGTGAGAGAGTGAGAGACAGAGACAGAGAGAGAGAGAGAAACCGAAGCCTGTGTTTGATTAGCGCTGAAATCCTGTGAGCTGCTGCGCTTTAGTAGTCTTCAAGGCACATCTCTGTTGTGCATCCGAATGTGAATAGAGATAATTAACGTGGTGAATATATGGTACATAATATATAGTACGGATGCATAGTGTACAGTATGCATGTGTGCTCTCTTTCTCTGAGCCAATGCCGATGAGCTAAATGTTACAAGGGAATACATGCATCACCAATTTGTGTGTGCACATTTGCATGAAGACACACACACACACACACACACACACACACACACACACACACACACACACACACTGATTGAACATAGATCCACACACAGACCAAGAAAAATGTGCGCCTACATGCAAGCACACATGAACACCGTATCCACACAGATACACGCGCGCCCACTTACTGTCACGCACACGCCTAAACAAACACGGGTGCCAACATGAACGCCACGTGCCTTGTTTGCACCACACATTAATGCCCACACACACAGACACAGACAGACAGACACAGACAGACACACACACACACACACACACACACACACACACACACACACACACACACACACACACACACACACACACACACAACCACACAAACAAACAGACCCTGCTATGCCCTGCTTTGCATAAACCCTAAACGTGGAGTAAACAAATCCCTAGGGGCAACCGAAAAACCCAAATAATAATCTCATCGTTTCAAAACGTCTCCAACCACACAGTCAATAAGAGCATTTAATTAATTGTAATGCTCAACAATCATTGTGCAAATAAGATGAGCTTCCCTCGTATTCCGTTGACTCAATTAGGCGTGGGAGGCGGACTTTGAATTGAATTTAAGGCGGTGTTGGAACGCGGCCCTGAGCCGGCGTTAAGCTATCTGGTGGACTCTGCTCATTCAGCGCTCAGCCCTGCATTGTTGGTCGTAACAAGCCGAGATTTCCTCAGGCTTACGACTTCCTTTTACAGTACTTCCCTGGGAGGGAAGTACTGTAATGGCCAAAAGGAGGGTAGTGAGAATGGAGAAGAATGGACCTGCAGGGAGGAAGGCGAGGTTATTGTATTGTAAATCTGGCGTGCATGCCACGGAGGAGAATAGGAATTATCTTTCGGTTGTTTGGTGCATTGTCTTTGGCCGGTTTGTGTGTTCCATTTTCTTTGTTTGTCAAAAAAAAATACGGAGTATTCACGATAAAATTGTGCGTTCAATTGCGAGCGGAAGACAGAGAGAAAAGCCAACAAAGAAAAGCATTTCGCTTCCCATTCCAATGGATTGCATCAGGACCACCACAAAGAAGAGGAGGGAGGGATGTGAAATCGTTCCCATTTAAGCTGTATTGAACATGGAAGGGTGTGGAAACGGTGTGTTTTCTGTGTCACGTCGCCCCGTGACCGTTGCCGTTCGCTTCTTCGCCGCGTGGAGACAGACTGACGAGAGTTTGACAGACCTCTAAAACCTCCCCAAATCTATATTTGAACTCCCCCCCCCCCCCAGTTTCCCGTGGGTTAGCTTGCGGCTGCGTTGGTGGCCCTGGTGGAGGTCGAGCGTGGCAGGGGGACGGCACATCGGATGGATGCTAATCGGAGGACTCACCTTCATAGCGCTTACCTCTGGGATGAGGAGTGGGGGGTGGGGTGGGGTGGGGGGGGTGGGGGGGAGTGCGGGGAGACGGGTAGGGTGGATGAGTCCGTGAGTGATTAGGTTAAGGAAAGAGGAAGAGGGAGAGGAAAATAGAGGGAAAGGACAGGACTGGACAGCCGCCCCAAGAGCAAATAACCAAAACTGCGGAAGAGGACGGCGTGGCCCCTGAAGCCGCCGCTCCTCCAGACGGGGAGAGAGAGAGAGAGAGAGAGAGAGAGAGAGAGAGAGAGAGAGAGAGAGAGAGAGAGAGAGAGAGAGAGAGAGAGAGAGAGAGAGAGAGAGAGAGCGAGAGAGAGAGCCGGGGGGGCTGAGGCGCGGCTAGATGGGCAGGTTGGGATTGAAGAAGGAAGATACTGTCAGTCGGTGAAAACTACTCTACACTCTAAATGTCCCCTTTCAGAGTCCTCCTCCGACGTCCATCACGCCCCTGAAAGATTAATGAAAGAACTACTTCCCCCCCCCCCCCCCCCCCCCCCCCCCCCCCCGTCACCCTTTTATTTTCCGAGGCAGTCTCATTTACAGAGTGGCTGTAAGTGAGTCAATATGTTCCCCGCACCACATAAGGTGAATGGCTTGCAAGTTGGATTGCTCTGTAAGTTGGAGCTGAGTGTAGCAGCAAAGGGACATTTAGACCGGCAACATAACGAGATAAGAAATCAAAGGAAACCTTCAATGGAAAGATCCAGAGGTTAAAGTTAACAAGTAAAAAAGTCTTCATTCGAGTCTTCAATGGATTTTGAGTCTTCATTCGACATGGAGTTGAGCTACATATGAAAAGCAAAACAGCGCTAGAGAGGAGGCCACTTATATGCACCTCTCGTTAGCATTATCCGAGTTGGAATCTCGCTGGGACGCCAGCCTCCCAACAAAATGGGTGTGATGGCGACGGTCAGGTGACGCCATGCATACATGTTAGATCAGAATAAATAAGCCTATCTGCCCTGGGGGGTGTTCCCCTCCGGTGGGGGGATACGGGGGGGGGGGGGGGGGGGGGGGGGGGGGGGGGGGGGGGGGAGAAATTGACTGGGGTTTAAAGAAAATATAAGCAGTATCTTGCCTACATGACTGAAACCAGTGTGGGAAAAAAATCACGAAGTCAACGAAGGCTTATATTCGTAGGGGCATTCACGTGTCACTCATTTCCACTATCTGCCGGCCCTGAGATGAACCCCTGTTGCTTAGCTGAATCCAAGTTGGCCCCTAAAAAGCCGTAAACCTCTCTATACCTGGCTCACGTCATCCTGAGAGGAAGAGAAGGGGAGGGCTTTATGATGGTCATAAAGAAGAAAGGAGCCCCATGCATCCTTTCTCTCAATTTACTTATACAGACTTATATGTTAAGGTGAACTAGTTAATACTACAGTCAAAGTCAAACACCTTCAGCAAACACGATGCAAACCCAAAGACCATCTGGAGTTGCTGTTACTACCATGTGCATCAAATGTTCCAACGCGAAGCAGTGGCTTATTTCTTTATTGTTGTTCTCGTGTCTTTGGTCCAATGTGTCCACGGCACGCAGCCCTCGATCGTGTTTCGAGATGAACAGGCATCCTGTGGTGAATCTACAGTCAAAGAAATTCGAAAAGTGGAGCATGCCATATGTTGTTTACCATCAGCACCACGCCACAAAAGTAATTTGTTTTACTCAAACTGCCCACTGCCCACAATGTCCACGTCATCTCTGGTCTTGTCTTTCAGAAAACTCTGGAGTGTGATCCTTTCTGGAACACACACCTGGCCACTCTCAAAATGTCTGCCCGTGAGCCTCGCCGTTCCTCCGATCATAAGCGACAGATTTTGCGGCTTCTCTATCTGTCTTGTGACTTTGCAGTTCAACATTTCGGTCATGCTACCTGGATCGTTGTTGCCCGTGCTTCAATAAAGTTTGCTGTAATTGGCATCATCTGCAACTCCATAAGGTAACCATCATACTCTAGTCCAATTGTCCCAAAATGAATACTTACAAAGAAAGAAACGTTTATACTTTCAAAAGTTATAGTTGGTGCTGGGTATGTCCCCCTTACTCCAAAATGGCCTCTAAAGAAATGGGCACAGCCTCATTTGAATTCAGCATGGGCGACTGGGTGTGTATGATTGCCAGGGCTGTCACCTCCGCGGCGGCCTCCAAGCTGAATGGGGATTGGGCTTGTCAGCATGGCGGCATCGGAGAAGCATTTATTTGACTGATATACTCCCAGCCTTTCTTTGTATGTGCCAATTTATCCCAAGGACTGACCCCTTTAGATTGCGCAGGTCTCCTCTGGACATCCTATAGAATTCAGAAGCGACACGCACAATAACTACAGTCTCCTTTTTATCTCTCACTCGTCTCCTTCCGTTAATGGCCGACGTTGCGTTTTGTAGGGTAAGCAAAACAAACCTCACAAGAGCAAGATGGGGTGGGGTGGGGTGGGGGGGGGTTCTCTCCTGCAGATGTAACTATTGATTTTAGGCAAACTTCTCTGCTGGAATGGGAAATGTCGCTTGTGTGCGGATTGAAACAAACCATAAAACAGATATACTCCCTCCAACTGACCCACACTCGATCCCACTCTCGCCTCAACCTCCCGCTGCGTCACACTGTAGCCTCGCTTCCTCCTCAGTTCCCCTGAAGAACTGAGGAACCTGACCGGCTCATTGGTTTGGGGATACAGGGCGGGGGGGGGGGAGGGGGGGGGGGGGGGGGGGGGGGTTGTTGTGACAGTGACCTCTTGATCCGCGAGAAACAACTCTTTCTGTCTTCTAACCCAGCCCTAGTTTGTTAACTCTGGCATCAAGTGTTAGGGCTGACTGCAGATGGAAAGAGCTTTTCCTCTCAGTGTGTCTCGGCAAACCTTCTACCAGCCCTCCGTGTGGAGGAGCAGGGAGGACAGTGGCACTGGTGTTTACAACCACGACACAAAGTACGTTACCGCTGTGGATTATCTCTGGGGTGTTTTTATTTTCATCCATCATTGTTCATCGTTGTTTTACAGCACATGGGACGAAGGCGTTTTCGTCCCATGTGCTTTCTTTAGCACCCAGCATCTGCTAAGATTAGAGGGAATCTGAGAGACACTCAGAGTCAGAGGGAGAGACTCTGAGAGACTGAGAGGGAACGGCTTGGCCTCAATTGCGATCCACCGCGGACTCTCTGGTACGCACCTTTACAAGAGTGTTAAATATAATGGGACACCTGCACCCAAGGAGCCCTGAAATAGTACGTGTTTACTGCAGTAACCGGGGCCCAGAGACACACAGCCAGAGCTTCATCATTGTCCCTTTGTTAACTCCCAGCCATTTCTTAGCTCTTGTCGGAGTTGCACAGCCCTCCACAACAATGTCTTACAAATTGTGCTTTAATTACCCAGGCATGAGATGAAATAGGGAGCCCTTATTTCTTATTTTTGGTGTCCTGGGTAATTGGTACACATGTCGGTGGGGGTGGGTGGGTGGGGGGGGGGGGGGGGGGTATAATAATACACATCATTCAACACCATCCTTGTTGACCGTAATTTGATCTATCGGAGCACATTCAGGGTAGGTTTTCAGCATCCATTTTCAATGGATGTGGTTTCTTTAAAGGAGAGCAGTGTCTGCTTAAGTGCACAAACTATTCTCAATTGTCTTCCTCCTCTCCTCTTCCTCTCGTGTCATGTTATTTTTCCTGGTTTCACTTTCATCCAAACGTCCTCTCGTTTTCGATTCGTGCTTTCGAACCATTTCAAACACCATCCATTATTATTCCTTTTTGGGAAGAAGAAGAGAAGAGAGGTCAATTTAATCTCAGAGAAGTGATGTGGGAGTCGGCGTAAGAGGGACAGAGAGGGAGAGACATAGAGAGAGACACAGAGGGAGAGACATAAAGAGAGAGAGACATAGATAGAGAGCGACATAAAGAGAGAAAGACATAGCCAGAGAGAGAGATACACACACAGAGGGTGGTCTTGCGTCCACATGACTCACTGTTTACATGTTTCTCTGACCCTGATCAATATGTGCTCAAGGTAGTAAGGGCCTGTGTGAACCAGATCTATATCCCCCCCACCGCCCCCCCCCCCCCCCCCCCCCCCCCCCCCACCCCCCTCCAGGGACACACACATAGATCTCGGCACACAATTAAAATGTTACACTCGACTGCACTCCACAGACAGTCAATATTAGGGAAATGTATAACATAAAAAGTTTTGAGTAAACAAACAACTCAACAGAAAGGGGGGGGTCGATTGATAACAAGCGATAGTAAGCGATTTTCAGCCAAAATCCCAGATAAGACGGCCTGGGAAAAAAATTCTTAACAACGTTTTCACTTATTTTCTGAATACAATGTGAGTACTGACCATCTAATGAGACTTCCTTACCAAGTACTAATAAACGAATAAACCCCCCGAGATTAAATATCCCGTTTTCAAGAGTAGGTCTGAGATAGACGCATACAGGGTCACAGATAAACATCGGGCCATGACTGTATTCTTAAGTACCATGCAATAAAACAACAAAGTAGGGCGAAAATGAGTGTCCTCCCTTTGGCCAAGTTTTCCTGACAACACGAAGACGCAAGTAGACATATTTATCCACGATTACCTGAGAGTTGGAAGAACTGCAGAAGAAACTTTAAGCAAATTTCGACAATTTAGCAACTAAAAATTCTTTTAAATATATTTATATAATGTCGTCGGCCATTCGTTTACGATTCCAGCTCTCATTCCGACAATTGGCAAGTGTGCAAAATATCAAACTTGCCGGTAGGATTGAAATGTGCTGATCGATTGCTACATAGATCCTGTACACCTGGAATGGACCTGGAAAACCCCCTGACAGAAATAGCCTGCAGGTACAAGCCAATTTAATTTTCTCACTTGTCGGCCCCCTTTGTCGCGTTAACTGCGTTATAATTGTGGGACAGCGAGTCTGTCGAAGCGATCGAAGGTCCATAAGCTGTAAAGCGGAACCGGGTATCAGCAGAACGTGTCAGGAACTTGACGCCGGTACATTTTTCAAATGATTTCCGTCCAGCACACACGAAGCCAGGGACTCAGCCATCCATTGAAATGATATTTCAACAGCAAAAAAAAAAGAAAAAAAAGAACTCTTGTTCCAAATGGATGGGAGTTGTGCGTGGACAGTTTTGAATTACATTTTTTTCCTAATTTCTTAGAAGCCATTCTTAAGCTAATGCTATTTGAATGTTAAGAGCACACGTCTCACAGGATCTCTTCTTAAAAATGGCAGTTATTTATATATACATGTAACTATTATAGATACCTCAGCGACTTACATAATCAAGTGAAGTTATTTCCGTTCTATCGGTATCCATGTGACACTACTTCAAACATTAGAGGGGATTCTTTTGAAAGCTCACAGCCTTCCTCTCTGCTGCAGTGACATAGTCCTTTACGCCATTTTTAGAGATAGAAACGGGGCAGAGCTGAAAGTAGGAGATGAGGAGGAAATAATTGCAAAACGGCTGGATGTAGAGACGTGCTTTATGCGGGTGCTTAGGGTGGAACTGCATGAACCTCATTCTGCTGTCACAGTTCAAGAGCCCAGCACAAAAGGTGCTGGGCTGTGAGTTGAACATGATGTGTGTGTGTGTGTGTGTGTGTGTGTGTGTGTGTGTGTGTGTGTGTGTGTGTGTGTGTGTGTGTGTGTGTGCGCGCACTTGGCAAATACATGAAAGGTCAGCTTCCTGCCCTTAGCATATTCATTTTTGAAATATATCACTTCACATTAGCATAATTGAGCTAAAGATTGTCTTGAAAATTGCCCATTTATCATCATAACTTTGAACGGTTAAGAAGAAAAAACTATTTATTGCTTTATTGGCAGCTTACCTATTCGATTGTTCAAGGAAAAGAACAAAAAAAAATACATAATGGAAGTGATTAAGTTATGCTATTTTTTCAGATTAATTTAGAAAAGATATTGAACAAGGCACTTCATGTGCTTCAGACATTAATATTGCATATTGTAAAAATAAATAAGAAATCCCCTCTCAAGGTGAGAAATTGGTTTGTTCAAATCACATCAGTCAGAATTAAATCAAAGGTTTAATAATAGGAACAATACATTCATTGTAAACTCCTTTTTTATTTTAGGTAACACTTTACACTTTTTATTGTAAACACTTTAAAATAAGGGAACATTAATGAATCATTAATTAACCTTAGTTAATGCAGTAGTAATAATTAACCAACACTTAATTCACAGTGAATTAAGTAGTGGCCTCATAATCCTGTACTAAGGGTGATCATGTTTAATGGTGTTTATGTTAAATAAGGTAATGGTGTTCATGGAGTGCCCAAATATTCAAACTTTTTGTTTGCTAGGTAGGTGTTTGAATCTCAATTCAGTATTCAGTGCTTTCTTTTAATGAAATAACCCCCCACAAAATAAAAACCATTACATTCGTTTTATGTCTATGCATATTTGCAAACCACAGGTAGGTGGGCAGGTTAGATTTCGTCAGAATATCCCAGTGATTCAATTAAATTATTTATTTGTTTGGAAAACCTAACAAATATTCAAAGCTTGACATTATTCATGCCAGCCCTATGTTCATGTAAACTAAGGCATTCATTTATACATTATTTAATAGTGTTAGGGTAACCCACTACGAAGGATTGTCAATGGTGCAACAAGAGTAACTTTAACTAACAACTGAACTACAAAACGAAAAACCTAACCCTACCCACCTACCCCTAACCCTGACCCCTATTCCAATGCTAAATTAATAATTGTTATCACTGCATTAACTAATGTTAATTAATGGTTAATTAAGTGTTAAGTGTTACCTTTTTTAGTACAGACAAATACAATCAAGGCAAGGACTTCTTTTAACACAAGTCGTACAGCGACTGTACAATGTAGCTTTTGATACAAATAGTTCTTGTTCTCCTCAAACCGGCTTCTTTTTCCACCATAAACTTCAACAGCAGCGAGGGGGAGGGGAGGTGGGGATGGGGGGAAACCAGGACATAGGACAAGTGAAGAAAAGGGCATTTACGCTATTGCAGAATATTTTGATATGATGAGAAAGGCGTCGGTGTGAACGGACGCTCCAAAGGTCGACCCGTGTCGGCCCGCCCACTCCGTGATTGGGACTTCAAAACATATCTGATCACTGCCCTTCATCATCATCATCATCATATAAAATACAAAATGGCTGCATCATCTTGTGTGGAGATTGGAGTTAGGCTGAAGCTTGCTCATAGGAACGCTATTTACTATTTACTGATCTTTTAGCTAGCATCTCACAGTGATTCTTTTTTGTCTTTTACATTTTACATTAAAGAGCAGGTATCTAAAGGATGCAGTTTGTGGACATCAGGGTTTGCACCCAAAACTTTTCAGCTATTCCGCCACACAAACACCTACTTCTCTTGCTTATGACCTTAGCATTAGCATTCTGGCCGCAGAGCGAATGGCATTTCCGATAACTTGTTTGATTTTCATGGAAGGTGGCTTTTGTTTCTTCACAGCACGCTTTGTGGATATTCATCAGCACATGGAAACAGAAACCATTTGATCAGTTCTGTAATGTGTGAGGCCGATTAGGCGAGCACATTTTAAACGTGAGAAAATCAATGGGCTGTTTGATATGTGCTGCTGTTTGCATCTACTCTTGCAAGCTAATAAGCTATGTAATTATGAATTGGCTTAGCACTAAAAGGGTTCACATTTTCTCTCCCCCCCGGCTTGTCAAGAAGGCTTCAAATCCGTTTTCCCCAGAAAGAGTAGCATCTGTTCATCATTTAATGGTTATTGATTTAGAAAGAGAACCACAACTCTGTAATTATTGCACCCCCCCCCCCCCCCCCCCCCCCCCCCCCCCCCCCCCCCCCCCCCCCCCCCCCCCCCCCCATCCACCTTTTTATTCGACAAACTTACTCATATTTCGCATGGACTATTTTCCTATGTCTTCCATTCTCCTTGGCCGATGAAAACGATTAACATCAGTGCCGTCGCGCAGTCCATCTGCCATATTTCCTCATACGAGATTAGTGACACGCGGTCTCACCCCTTTAATCGAAACCTCCAACCAAATTGCTGAGAGCCTTATTATAAAAACACAAACGTGCATGACGTTTTAAAGATGGCGTCCTAATGGATTCGTGTCATTACGGCGCCGGCGAAGCGGAGCGCAGAGAAAGGCAGACGCCACGCACCACCCCAGGCGGAAGGAAGGCCTACATGAAATTCAACGCGAGGAGATAACACTTAGCCCTATCAGTCAGACAATTAGCCCATTCATCAATCTCCGGAATAGCCCCCAACCCTCTAAATTAATTACGCTCTTCGTGCTCAAAGAATGTTGCACAAGATGCACTTTTATAATTTCCCCCGGCTATTTCCTTTACCAATCTCCCCTTGGGGTTGGAGGTGCAGCAATCGGGTTTATTACGAGTGCTCAGGAAGCTTGTTGTGACTCCCACCTGGAATTACCTGTGTATGGACCATTGTTGTGGTTGTCGCCGCGAGTGCAGATCTATGGCTCCCTCCGGCCCCCGTCTCCCGTCTCCCGTCTCCCCCCACTCCGTTCCCCGTGCCGCCGTCGCTCGCTTCTTATCACGCGACACAGATGTCTCCAGTGATGCCAGAGGGCGCGGGTCCCCGATGATGAGCGCTCCCTTTTATTATTATGCGCGGTGGCACGCACGCACGCACGCACGCACGCACGCACGCACGCACGCACGCACGCGGTGGCAGCCGCGGCTCCGGCTTTTCCGAAGGGCAGACGGATACATTATTCAGCCCCAAGTTTTTGCATCAACGTGGCTCAGATGGCAGCACATGAGAGGGATTCATTTATGTCACATCCATGAGTAGACAAGAGGAGATCACCGGGCGGCCAGGAGCCAGAGGAGCAGCTCTCTGTGGAGGGAGGGAGAGAGAGAGCAACACACTCCTTACACATAAGGAGAATTCAGAGTTTTTGCCGCTTGATTAGTTAATTATGATAAATAAAAATAATTTAAAAAAGAACACAGGTTAAAGGGATACGCCTAGATATCTGTCAATTGGCGTTGGACTGTCTTACCCGGATTCATCCATGTGCATCACAGATAGCCTAAATCTCAGCAACGAAAATAGTATCACATTATCGGTGTACTTGTGGACAAACTACAACCTTGTTGGACATCTTTGGAAAGTGATTAAAAGTGTATTCCCCTCACATGAACAGGAGCTAGGCTACGGTAACTCTGCAAGTCAATGGAAGCGGCTAAGGGAGAGCAAAGGCCGACAGTGAGCTCCCCTTTTCTGGACGAACAATGACGCATTTGGAATTGACCAATTGACCGTCTGAATCCGGGCAAGACAGGCAAACACCAATTTACAGACACCTCGGCGTGTCCCTTTAAGCCTCTTCCGCCTGCTTTGTTTTTATTGACGTAGTTGACTTTATCTTGTTTATTTTCAACCCCCCCCCCCCCCCCCCCCCCCCCCCCCGCAGTTGGTTGGACAACAATGTTATTTCCTTGTTAAACGTTGGGTAAACACTGGGGACAAATAAGGCTTTGATGCAACAAAAAATAAATAAAAATAGGATAATTCCCACCTCTAGTCATTTTAGGGGGATGTTCATTTGATTGAATGTTGGGAATTTGATTAAAACATTTTTTCATTCATAATATGTCAATAAGCGCGACGCCGCGCCTGAGCCGCGGCCGTCTCATGTTTGCCTGTACGACATTGACAGACGGGCGTCGGCGCTGAATAGATTTAGCTTGACTGACGGCGCGAGTGCTGTCAGAGGAGCGCTGGCAGGCTATTAGCATTCCATGACATTTTCCCATCCGTCCAGGAAGCCACAGTGGGCCTGTAAACACAGCGCTGTTGACAAGCATAGTGAGGAGAGAGGGGGAATATTAGGCAATGTAAAATGGCATTGTTCACTAGTGGAGACGCCAGGTGCGCATTTTAATGCAGCTCTGCAGGGGGCGACCTCTGTCTGGCTGGAACAGTGGAAGGCAATAAGGCGATGGGGGTGGGTGGGGGGGGGGGGGGGGGGTGGTGGTGGTGGTGGTGGTGGTGGGGGGGGGGGGGGGGGGGGGGGTAATTGAAAGTGCTAGGGATTTTAAAGGCCACATGCTACCAGGGGTTACCAGCAGCAGAAACAATCAGAATTTTTCATGGGAGTAACTTATTATCAGGGCGGAAAGAAAATGGAAGGTTGGGTACATACACACACAGACACACACACACACACACACACACACACACACACACACACACACACACACAGGGCAGGCAGGGATGAACCTAATCATACAGTCCATGGATAACGTTTAGAGTGTACCTCACTTCGTTGTGGGTCGGACTCACTGTTTCGCAAGGGCCGCTTTGCTTCATCCATCCATGTATATACATATACATGGATTGATATTCATGTCTTAACCTCCACGGTGAAATACCTCTGGATAGATGCCGAATGACATCAATCTAGGATCTATTGAGCTATCCCCTTGATCAATTGATCCACCCGTATCCTGGTCAATCTCACACTTGGCTTGTGTCACGCTGAAAAAAAGGTTCACCTATTTGCCCACACAGCCCCTTACGTGGAAAGACACCAGTGGTAGCATTATACACACACACAGACACACACACAGACACACACACACACACACACACACACACAAACACACAGAACAATAGCATCCTCTAAATCATTGGGCAGCCCTAGGTAAGCCCCAGGCGAGAGAGAGAGAGAGAGAGAGAGAGAGAGAGAGAGAGAGAGAGAGAGAGAGAGAGAACGAGAGAGATGACAAAATATAGAGAGAGAACGAGAGAGAGAGAGAGAGAGAGAGAGAGAGAGAGACGAGAGAGAGAGAGAGAGAGAGAGAGAGAGATGACAAAATAGAGAGAGAGAGAACGAGAGAGAGAGAGAGAGAGAGAGATATGACAAAATAGAGAGAGATGACAAAATACAGAGAGAGAGAGATGACAAAAACAATGAAACAGTGTGGTTCTCGCCCTGTTTCCCCTCTACCGCCCCCGGGGGCAGAGGGGAGACAACACGACGGACAGATGAAGGCGTATCATCCCCGGGCGTAGCCGCGTCAGGGCCTTGGGGCGTCATTCACCAGATAGCTCAACCCCCCGCGGTTCGATGGCGTGCCGAACATGTGTGACATGAACACCCTTAAAACGGGGGACCCCAAACGGTTTGATTGATCCGTGATCCACCTGTGGAGGTACTTTGGGCCCAGGGGCCCCACCAAATGTTTTGTGCAGTAAAATTAGCAAAAACACTCTCATATGTCGTACGCATGAAACATCGAGGTAATTCATATAACAGTGTACTGTATAACGTCCAACACAGCGTTCACCTTTTCAGTCTTTAAACACACACATGGCCAAATTAAACCGTAACCTTTAACTTGGTAAAACCTTTTCAACATGCATATATATATATATATATATATATATATTTATATTAATTATTGTGACTATCCCGGAACCAATTGGTTGCCTGCTGTTAACCACTTTTGAGTCGTGATCAGGCATTTGAAAACCACTTCTCAAAAAAGGCTTGCGTTATTTTTTCTACCTGCGGGAGTGTTTGGTGTCTATGGAAATGCAGCCAGCCGATGTAGACTATGTGTGACTACCCATTTAAAAGGTCAGGCAGTGGGAGCTACAGTTGGATTGCTATTTTCATAAGCTGTGGTCTTATGGGATGTCCCTGCCGGCCGACCCCTCGGAAGGCTCAACCTCTGTTTCTTGGCAACACCATCGCTATAGTTCTCCATCCTTTCCTTAAAAGCCCTTTTTTCTGCTACGGTCACTCGCCTTAGAGCTCTGAACTCTATTGAGGCCCTGGAAAAAACACAATCGCCTTGAATTTCCACAACACTGTAACACCTTGGTTTTATTCTATCATTTGAGTGCAAGACAGCCGGTCACTCAGGGGAAATATAAGACTCACCTTTGAAAAAGCATGCACCAGCGTCATAGGCGGCAAGTTCGATCAAGCTGTGAGAAAAAAAGGAAATTGATGTCCAGCTCCCTATTTGATGTGCGTATACTATTCTATTCCAGTGCTGTGGACAATGGAATGCATGCTGCTTTTGACACGGCACATAAAATATTCATTTTCTTTATTTTATCATTAGTTGCAGGTATGGCACAAACAAAATGTGTGATCAATTTTGAAAGAAATACAGTGAAAAAGAAGCCTGGTCGTGTATAAATATAGAGCACAAAACAGAGAAGAGTGACAGGTCATCATTACAGGGTTGGCACAGAACAAGATAAACAACGTCCTTGTTATAGCTTTCGGAAAAAAGTGTGGGACTCTTTTCATCTAAGCGTCAATCGTCCTTTTCTGCTTTCAAAACGGAAAGGCGGTTCTTGGCACTGCCTCCCAACTTCGTCCAACTATGGAAGGAGTTAGAACCACTGTCAACCACTGTGCAAAGAGTAACTAAACGAAAGAAACAAAAAACAAACTAATAATACATCTTTATGCACACATCTTGTTGCTCTGGGCTTTGTCAGTATGTCTGGTCAGAGAAGACAGAAGAAAACATGGAAATGTACCATCGGAGAACAATTTTTCTATTGTAAGGTTGTCAAATTAAACAGCTGTGGCATAAAAAATTATGCCCAAGGCTACATCTCTCCCCCCTTCTGACAGATACAAATAAGGATGTGTCAACCACTTCAGCGCTATTAGTAAGAGACTGCAGCCCTGGAAACCTGACGCTTTGCCAAACTGTCATTTTACTTAGCCAAAAAAAGCACAGTTGAATTTAACACTGTTAAATGTCAATCTACTGGGGGGTGGACACGTTTGGGATGGTGTTTTTTTTGCATTGCTCGGATGCTTCCTGAATGGCTAAGTTAGCGTTGGTACTTCTGGTCTACGCTTTCTGGTTACGACTCAATGCTATGTTTCGCTATCTACTAGCGCAACTTTCTCGTTGATAAAGCCAAACTTATAACGAAGCCTATGACGCAGGCAGCATACTTCAAAAGAGGTCAAAAAGGACTTAAAAAGGCAGAGAGCAAAGAAGTTCTTAGCGGACAAACTCCATGGAGACAGGAAATCCGAATTTTGAACGTGGAAATAAAAAATACATCAAGCCTGCCTTAAATGTCTGACCAATCACAGACAATGTTCACATTGCTGTCTTCTGTGGAGATTTCGGCAAGTAACATCTTGAGGGTTTAAGAAGTGCCAAAAAAGTTTGCGTTCTTCATTTTCTCCGCAATCACCTTATTTTCATCATGTGAACTTGCCAAACTACTTTCCCGCAAGAAGTATGCTGCCCACTTGAGGAGTGGTGATTTGAAGCTAGCTGCAGATGCCGTTAGCGTAACTGAACAGGTAAGCCGGGAAGCTAAAGCCGTGCGAGAAATGGCACAAGGTGTCAAAGCCCTTTTTTGATAGGATGAACAGCAAATGCATTGAGCAAATCCAAGATAATATCATTAAGGGTGGGCACTTAGGCACACACACTCATACACACTCACACCGTAGTCGACAACATCCAGAGGACGTAGCGACTTGCTTTTTATCTGTGGTAGGCCGATGTGTCCTTTTCGTTTTGGATACAGTGTTTGGTCTGTGCCCAAAGTCTGAATCACGGCTCAGAGTATGAAAGCGCCTCCTCAGCACACCAAATGTGTTTACGGAAGTCAAAATGTTTTCTCTACAAGCCCAAAAAAAAAAAGAAGGTGAAATGCTCCACTTTTAAACCCATTTTTACATTCATATGACCTAGACATTGGGGGGGGGGGGGGGGGGGGGGGGAGGTAAAAAGACAGACAAATTATATAGCAATTATATATCTATATGTCTATATATATGGATGCCCTGAATGCCTATCAGTCTGCTCTGTTTTGCTTGTTATGGTCGTCTTCTTTACACGTATCCTTTTCATGTCACACCTATTGTACACAGTCTTTATGTATCAGACCCACTCAGACTAAGGGCCGAGTCTCGCTCTCCGAAGGCTACATTCGCTTGAAATCCCACGATGCCGAAGAAAATAACAATCTTATCTAAGGTCTCACCTTGTTTCCTGAAGATGTGAATTTAGTTCATTTTGGAGAAAGAAAACTGAACGAAATGAAAACGGGATTGTTTTTGGATTCTCTTGTGTTTTGGCGGCATGAATTTTGACATACTTATAAAACAAACAAAAAAAAACAGCCAAATAATGGTTGTAAGATCCGTGGGGGAAATGTCAATAAGCCTAATTTTGTCTGAGCAGATCACACATATTTGCATATATACTGCATTATATATGTCAAGACCTTATACTATTTCTTGTGCTTCCTGTATTCCAACATGAAACATTTATCATAAACCTTTTTACTAGAGCCTTTTTTTTTTCTTTTTACATTTACAAGTTATACAATTACCAAATGGGTATTTTTTACGTCATATGTGCCCATCCGTTTTGACTTCAGCAATGCAAGGGAGACAACGAGGATAGAAAAGAAGTTAAAAGTCATTTTTCTAACAGAAAAATTAAGAAACAAGACACATTTTCATAACCAACAATGTACGGAATTTTCCATTTTCTCTTTTTTCGTGATTTGTTTTTGTTGCTTTTTTTTTTTACAATACGTTTTAAAAACCCCTCCGCTGGTAAAGGTTCTGGTCTCAGGTAGGTCTTCCACACTCAATCTTCACAGTTTGTGTAAAAGCAGAGAAACATTCTCGCCAGAGTAATAAAATATCTTGACTATTATTGTGATCGTGGTTATCTTTTTAATGCGCATACTTGTTTTTCCCACGCAAACCGTGGCGCGAGAAGGCGAAGCGTAATCCATCTCACCGCAGAGTCTCGGGTCTCCCGCAAACGCTTTGTTCCACCATTGTTCTGTTTTTCCTTTTTTTTCCAAACAAAATGTCTGCCTGGCGGGGAGGAGAATTACAGGGAAGAGGAGAACGAGGTGTTCGATCGGCCAGCTTCTTGAGCCACCTGTATGATCTTAAACCCTCCTTTAGATAAAGAAGGATCCAGAGTGTCTTCTCTCTCTCTCACACTCTCTCTCTCACACTCAGTCACTCTCTCTCTCTCTCTCACACACAGTCAGTCACTCACACTCTCTCAATCTCTCTCTCTCACACTCAGTCACTCACACTCTCTCTCTCTCACACACAGTCAGTCACTCACACTCTCTCAATCTCTCTCTCTCACACTCAGTCACTCACACTCTCTCTCTCTCTCACACACAGTCAGTCACTCACTCTCTCTCGATCTCTCTCTCTCTCCCTATCTCACACTCAGTCACTCACTCTCTCTCAATCTCTCTCTCACACTCAGTCACTCATACTCTCTCAATCTCTCTCTCTCTCTCTCTCAGTCACTCACACTCTCTCTCGATCTCTCTCTCTCACACTCAGTCACTCACACTCTCTCAATCTCTCTCTCTCACACTCAGTCACTCACTCTCTCTCGATCTTTCTCTCTGACTCTCTGACTCGTTAACAACCGCTATGGATTTTCATAAATGTTTTGTATTCCCTTCCCCCCCAAAGTTGTTTTCCTATCCAATTATTGTGATCTACAAGCACCCACTAGACACACACACACACACACACACACACACCCACACCCACATGGGTGTGCAAAAGTATGCACACATGCAAACACACACACACACACACACACATAAGTGTGTCAGAATACACACACATGCAAACACACACACACACACAAACACACACATAAACTCACACACATGGGTGTGCAAAAATACACACACACTCAAACACACACACACACACACACACACACACACTCACACAAGGAACTCTGACGAGGAGCAGCTGATTCCGGTGAAACCCATCCCATCATTCCTTTCCATCAGTACCCGCAGGGGCAAAAAGAGACATGTAGAAAATAGTTCATCAGTGGCAGGGGTGGTGGCGAAGTGGAAGGTGGGGGGGTGGGGGTGGGGGGGGGCAGGGGTCAACACCAACAGAGATGTGTGTTCGATGGTAGTTAACACCCAGACTCACGGGTTCAGTTTGTAGTCTGAAGGCACTTTTGTTTCATGGCAGAAAGTGAAGTGGCTTCGGGGGTTGCGCCGTGCGACGGGGGGGGGGGGGGGGGGGGGGGACGACGGACTCTTCTTGCGTCCCTTCGCTCGCGGTGACTCGCTCGCCGCCTCCCGCCTCGAAGGTCTCGCACACGTCCGTCCTCTTATCCTCTCGCTCTCTCTCTCCCCTTCCCTCTCGTCTGTTGTCGCAGTCTCCTTTGTGTCCAAGGTGTCTGTGGTCTCTCCTGCTGCTGTTCCTTTTGTCTCGCGCCAAGAGGCTTGAATCAGAGTCAGAGGTTTCACACGCACACACACACGCGCACACACACGCCATTCATTCCTCCCTTTCAGATTGGCATTCCTTTATTCATCTTTCCCGTCATCATACCTTCGGTGGGCCGTTTGGACTCGGAGCACAGTGTTAACAGATATGAAGTAGTTAGCCATAACAGGTGGGTCGGGGGAGGGAGGGAGGGAGGGAGGGAGGGAGGGGAGGGCAGGGCTGGGGGGCTTAGCAAGGCTGAGCTTAATGGCGAGGGAGTGTCCTATTTCGCCGTCAGTACAGCACCGAGCAGACAAGAAGAAGAGAAAACGCCAAGGAGGTGTGAGGTGAGGCTGCAGGGGGGTGGGGGGTGGAAAAGCCTAACATCACCGTCTGGCATCTGATGCTGAAGTCAATGATGGTGAGCGCACACAGAGAGGAAGGTCTGAATCCATGTGAATACAAAGCAGGGGATTCAGGTGTATTCCTTCCTCCTCTCCCGAAAATACAACAAAAATCCCCCTCAACCTTTGAAACTAGTTTATGTCTTTTTTCATACAGTGGTGAGATGATTCTTGTGCTTTACAAAGGGTTCTGTGGGCGCTTGCAAGCTCTCTTTTTTCATGTTCACCAAAGTCCAGGCGGGCTTCATCGTCCACCTGTCTTTGTGCTTTTGAAGGAGTTCTCAGTCCTGCGCCCCTTATAAAAGTCTTTTTAGAAAAAAAGAAAAAAGAATAAGCGTCTCTTCTTTATTACTTTTTGTGTTCGGAACTTTTTTTTTTCTGCTTCCACGTTTTTTTGTTTTGTTTGTTTTTTAATCTCTCTCGTTATCGATCTCCATCTGCTGTGTTTCCCCTCACTGCTTCCAGAATGCATGGATCTTTGGTGATGTGATGCCGAGGGTACCAGCTCACAGACGTTGGGTTTGGACTGTATGCCTCCGTGACGACGACGACGACGACGGGGGGGTGGGGGGGGGGGTGGGGGAGAGGTCACCTCTGACCTCCCAGGAGGGTCATCGCCAAGGTGACGCACAGCAGCCATATATGGGCGATAGTGGGCGTAGCCGAGGATCTCAGATCTAATAAATATAAAGAGAGAATGGAGTGATGGAACATCAGTTCGATTGGACGATTCACAGCATTTTCCGAGACACTGAGAAGACATGAGAGTCTATGCTAAACTCTGGTACCAAATGCAAAACACAGGTCCCATACACAAAAACAATGGTGACAAAAACACAAAACACTGGTCATAAACACAAAACACTGGTGACAAACAAAAATGAAATACTGGTCACAAACACAAAACACTGATCACAAACACAAAACGCTAGTCACAACCTCGAAATACTGATCATACACATAAAAACACAGGTCACACACGAAACACTGGCCATAAAAACTAAACACTGGTCACACACAAAACACTGGCCACAAACACAAAACACTGGGCACAAAACAGAAAATACAAATCATCATCCCAACACAAACAAACAAATTACAAATTAATGGTATTGTGGCACGACTGAACTGTGGGCAGCTTATAAAATAGCCACTTGAGCATTTTCATTTTCAATCTACTTATCACTATACTAATTAAACGCAGCATTTAGATTAAACACAATAAATCAGATCTAATCAGAGCCATTTTTGTGCTGCAACATCCAGGTACTCAGAAAATACAACAACAAGCACTTCAATAAACAATACAACACACAGACTGTGAATGAACCAACGGCGGCCATGGCCGTGGTCTCGCCCGCAGTATGTCCTTGTCCACTGAGGGCACTTTTTAATGTACCAATTTCTATTTTCAGCTATGGCTTGTTCCTGCAGCACAATTACATCGCTCTGGTCTTGGCGCTATTAGTCATGTGATTACAGCCCAGTTTCTATGGCAACTGTGGGTCCCCCCCCCCCCCCCCCCCCCGCCGCCTCCACCACCACCACCCCTCCTCCAGTGGTTTCAACATTGACAACTGTCTCGCGTTTTCCCCAGCTCATAAATCACAACACTGTCGGCCAAGATGGAGTACGCCATTGAACCAGGAGGTGGTGGGGGGACAGGAAGACAGGAAGTCAGTAAGTGGGGGTGGGGGGAGGTAGAAGTGTGTGTGTGTGTGTCTGTGTGGGTGGGGGGGGGGGGGGGGGGGATGCTACTCACTGGGCGGTGGGTCTCGACACTCCCCCTCCTCCAGGGTGACATCGTCGATGGCGATGTCCCCCTCGATACCTGGCCCACGGACTCCTTCTATCACCACCTGGAGAGAGAGACACAGAGAGACAGAGAGAGAGAGAGAGAGAGAGAGAGAGAGAGAGAGAGAGAGAGAGAGAGAGAGAGAGAGAGAGAGAGAGAGAGAGAGAGAGAGAGAGAGGGAGAGAGAGAGAGACAGAGAGACAGAGATGGAGATAGAGAGAGCCATAGAGAGGGAGAGACACAGAGAGAGAGAGAGAGAGAGAGAGAGGGAGAGAGAGAGAGAGAGAGAGAGAGAGAGAGAGAGAGAGAGAGAGAGACAGAGAGACAGAGAGAGAGAGAGAGAGAGAGAGACAGACAGAGAGAGACAGACAGAGAGAGACAGACAGAGAGAGAGGGAGGGAGAGACAGAGATGGAGATAGAGAGAGAGCCATAGAGAGGGAGAGATACAGAGAGATGGAGAGAGACAGATGGAGAGAGAGACATAGAGACAGAGGGAGAAACAGACAGAGAGAGGTAGAGACAGACAGAGAGGGAGACAGAGAGACATAGAGAGAGAGAGGGCAAGAGAGAAAGAGGGAGCGACAGAGAGGGAGAGAGAGACAAAGACAGAGAGAGGGAGAAAGAGAGACGGTGATACAAAGAAAGGCAGGAGTGAGATATTATACTGGCACACACATCATTTCAACTGTTTTGTCTGATCCACACAGATAACACACTTGTGTTTTGAACGAGTGGTTTTATGTAAATAATGAATTTATATAAAACATATACACAGGCTTTGAGTATTATATCCTCTATTGGAATGAATATATAGGATGTCACACTAATGTATTTGTGTATTTGACCTCTACCGATGATGATGCTGTAGTAGGTTTTCTCAGACGGTTGGGATTTATCCTTTGCAAAGCATGCGTAAATTTGTTTGTTATTTTTACGTATGAAAGATATTGTCTTTCATATAAAACAAGAGAACAATAAAAGAAAACAAAAACACCAAAACCTTTTCATAAACAAGGCAATTAACAACAACAAGCAAGTCCTTTATTTTTTTTCCCTCACCTGGAAGGATGAGGTCGGGTGGATGCTGACTTTTGCCTGCTTCCACCGGTCGCCTTGGTTACCGCTCAGCGACCAGGCAGGGCCCTCGGTGGTCGTCTGTCCCTTCTGCTTCAGGAAGGCGTTTAGCGTACCTGTGGGGATGGGGAGGGGGGGGGGGGGGGGGGGGGGGGAGTGAGCACAGACGCTGAGGAGGTTGATCTGCATCTGGATAACAACGGGACAATCTGTGTTCGCGAACGACAGACACGAGGATTTTGTTCGACGGCTCTCAAACGTTTTCAGTCTAGAGCACGCAGGTAGCCAGCACGGGCAAACGTTAGGTTTGTCGTTTTGTTTCCACCTGCTTTAAATTGATATTACCAAGGCAGGTTTATCCGTGGTGGTTTTGGGGGTTGTATTGCATAGCTGTAACCGTTTAAATAAGTTTGTCTTTCAACACTTGTCAATCAGTTAATTCAATTGTATGTACAATTCTTGACCAATAAATAGTTGAAAATCGGCGTGCTGGCGCGGACAAAATGGCAGGTTTGGGACCAATCAGGAGCGCCACATTGGGCCTTGATTGCCTCAGCATGTGCAGGGTACTTTGCGTCCTCTCTCACCGCTAATGGCACCATTAAACTCACATCCCGTGACTATATTGTAGGCCTACCCTGGAGAAAAAAAACCATGTTTTAAGTATGTCAAGGCCTTTAGCCGAATGCTGTAGTGCACATCGTCCATGCCATTTCCTTGAAAATGGAGCCCACAGGAAAAATCCATATTCATCCCCGTCTCCTCCATTCTACATTTATGTATTCCTCCTTATTCAAGGCAGCACCAAGCTAGGAGCAAAGGTTAAAAGCAGGTCATAAGTATTGATACCTTTATTAATTTCAGATTCTGCGAGGGAAGATAAATTATTCCCGAAGCTCTCTGGAATTGTAATATCGCTAATAGGCAATAAGTGCCTTACAGTGTGTCTTAATTTATGAAGAGTTGAGACTATTTTGGTCCACACTTCCTCCACACACCCTATACGTATTTTCCTAGACACACTTTGGGTAGCAACCTTATTTTAGTGTTGAATCCCGTAGCTAAATTCTTTTCCAAATGAGATTGGTCCTCCATCGAAATGTAATTTGAGTCCAACCCTAACTCGATTTGTCTGGAATCAAAACTTTTTTTTCTTTTCTTCGACTTCACATACAAATACTTCAGGCAAGTACTGGGGGAGACGTTGCTCAAGCAATGTGTTGTCTGGCCCTGGACTTTGATATCAAACCATCAGATGACGACACGCTGTGAAACCACCACGCTCGCCACGAAACGCACAGCGGCGGCGGAAAGTACCAAATCCCATGGAACCAATTGTGTTGCCGGCTCCGCTGCAACGCAGAGATATACAGGGAGAGAGAGGGGAGAGAGACATAGACCTACAGGGAGAGAGAGGGGAGAGAGACATAGACCTACAGGGAGAGAGGGGAGAGAGACATAGACCTACAGGGAGAGAGGGGAGAGAGACATAGACCTACAGGGAGAGAGGGGAGAGAGACATAGACCTACAGGGAGAGAGGGGAGAGAGACATAGACCTACAGGGAGAGAGGGGAGAGAGACATAGACCTACAGGGAGAGAGGGGAGAGAGACATAGACCTACAGGGAGAGAGGGGAGAGAGACATAGACCTACAGGGAGAGAGGGGAGAGAGACATAGACCTACAGGGAGAGAGACGGAGATATACAGGGAGAGAGGGGGGGGAGGGGGGAGGAGGGGAGAGAGACAGAGATATACAGGGAGAGAGGGGAGAGAGACAGATATACAGGAGAGGCTGGGGAAGAGGTGGAGGGAGAGAGAGAGCAGGAGGCAAAGAGAGAGGTAGACGGAAACAGAGAGAGAGAGAGAGACAGAGGAAGAGAGAGCGGAGGAAGGAAACAGAGTGAGAGTGAGGGGGAATAGAGACAGAGGGAGGAGAGAAAGAGATAGACAGACAGGAGGAGAGGAGGGGGGAGGGGGGGCGTGAGGTCTGAGAGAGAGGGAGGAGACAGAACACACGGCAGGCCTGCAGCGGTACAGTCCACAGCAGTGCTAAACACGCGGAACTCCAGCATCACAGTCAAGGTGCTCCTGGGCTCAGCAGGGGGCCGGCTCTGAAGTCGGAGGCGGGGTGATTTACCACGAAGGGGAGGCACGCCTTTGAACTAACCGCCTCGTAGCGCAAACGGGAAGAACAAGGCGCCCCAGCCGGCGTGCCCTCGGATCCATCGCGGCCGCAGCAACGGGGCCCCTACTTATCGGCACTTTGCGCGGAACGCGTACGTTGTGGCGAAAGAAAACACCGAAACACCAAAGCAGCGACCTCCACCGTCCTTTTCTGTTTGGGTTCATTTCCCCCACGTCGGCCCGTACCAAAGGTCCCCCCTCACCGCACCTCTGGCGGGCGCCTCTCAGCTCGTGCTCAGTGGTTCCGCGTCGGTTCTCTAGACATTCTTACTTTTGAGGAAATAAATGTCTGCGCTCGCTGCGTCCGTGTTTTGTCGCCACGTCCGCGACAAAGCAACAAAATAAATAAAAACAGTTTTCAATTATTCAGCACGAACCTATTTACGGACACACTTTGCGTGTGTGACGCCAGCGAAACGTTAATGGATCCAATAGCAGAAAATAGAGAGAAAGAAAAATGAAAAGAAAGCTCTAAAACCCGCCAACACACGACATGTTTGCGTTAAACACGTCGCATTGTGCGCTACCAAACAGCTCCGTGTCCTCAGCCTCCCTTTCCTTTTATTATTATTTTTTCTTTTCACAGATCCGACTTGAAACAGAAATATTTCCTTTTCCGACCTTCCCTCGGCGGACTTAATCCTGTAAACAAACGCGTCACGGGCCCCGGCGAGGGGGAGCTTTGAAGTGTGTGTCGGTAATGAAGCGTGACCCTGATCCAGGTGCAGTCAGCAGGGGGGGGGGGGGATCCACCGTCTCTTTGAGACTCTCCGGTCCTCATCAGCTCGACCGCGCTACAAAACATCCTGTAGACCCTCCTCCGCTGCTCGGCCCTGCAGGGGACGGGCAGGACCCCCAGCGGGGGGTCTTTGAGTAGGCTACCCACCGGTGTGAGACAAAAAGGAAACGACCAAATAAAAGAAGACTTTGTGGGTGGAGGGGGGGGGGAGAATATTTTCTATCAGCAATTTCTTCCCCGCCCCACTTTGTTTTGATTAAATTATGTTTTATTTATTTTTTAATCTTTTTTTATGGGTTGTTTTTCACACAGTAAACAGTTATTCCCGTTTTTGCATACAAGCATAATAGCATATAAACATAATTTATAGCCGAAACAGTAGTGTACAAATTGTGTTTTGATTGAGTCTCACGGTTCTCATGCATTCGGCCCTATAGCGCTGGCCAGTAATCAAACAGATACATGAGAGCCATGAGACTCAATCAAAACACCCTTTACTGTTGCGGAGTGCAGCTTTAACAAAATGTAGGTTTAATTGATTTAGTTATGGAGGCGCTGATGTGCCAGCCCAGGTTCCCCCGTGGACACGCCCCCGTGTGAGACGTGTGCCGGCGTCTGGCGAACGTCATTGGCCCATTTACCCATCCAACCGGTGAGATGGGAATGTGCTCATGATGAAACAAAGTATGTATGTCAAGAGAGCCCACGTTCCCAGCACTCCCCAGGCAGCAGGAGTGATCCCTCCCTGGAGGGAACTCCTTTGGAATACTTTGGAAACGACCGAGACTCCGGTCGTTCTTCAGGTCTCAAGGCCCTTGACATTTAGCCAATTCATCATAACGCAACGCAATCCGTGCCCGAGTCGTCCCTACCCTCCTCTATGACCGCTCCTGCCCTACGCACAGGGTGCCGGGGGGGGGGGGGGGGGGGGGGGGAGAGGGTAGGCTGGCTGGCGATCAATCTGAGCAAATTGGAAATGTCACGGCCCGCTCAACCTCAGCAGGGTGCCGGAGGAGGCTCTCATCTCCCTGCTGAGTCCCCACCTCCACCACCACCCCCACCACCACCCCCTCCAGCTCCTCTTTACCCGTATCCTCTCTGCCTCCCAACCTCTCCTCCTCCTCCTCCTCCCCCCTCCCCCTAGCCAGATGTTGGCTCTCCACCCCGCCCGTGTGCCCGCGCCACATATTCGTTTCACCGCAGCGAGCGCCGCTGGTGTGGTAGCCTGGCAACAGTCCATTCCCATCGCCGGAGAACGAAAAATGAAATCTCCCTCTTGCTAACCCCCTTTTAACCACTATACAAACCTCCAGATCTGCCCTCTAATCTCCCCTGTGTTGGAGATCCTTCTCTAATAGTGGTGAATTATGGGAGATAAGATGTGGTTAGTACACATCAGACGGTACAAATTGACCGTCTGGGTTTAATAAACATACTTTTGGTGTCGCCGCAGAAGTGAAGGACAGTGATAGGAGTTCAAAAGAAAATGTTGATTAAAAAGATGCAAAAGTTGACTTCTTAACTGAAATGTTAAGAAGTATATCTTTCTATATGACAAGTGAAATGTAAATGCAGAATGTAAATGCGCACATTATTGACAGCGGAGTTCAATTATTGACTGTATATGTGACATTATTTACAGGTGAAAACATCGTTTGAGTCAATAAATCAATAAATCAATAATCAATGAAAGCTAACTCTCCAGTCAACCTTGGATGAATTCGATTGTTTTTCAGCTAACCGTACCATTTAGAGTCAACAGAAAAAAACCGATATTAAAAGAAAAGTGAAATGAGCCAGACATTTATCACTATTTGATGTTGGAGATTTATCAACTTTATCAATTTACCTCAACGTGTCGGACATGTCTTTAAGTTTCAACACACCATTTGGGGACAAAGCTCGCTAAGTATAGCATGAATTTTAAGGGCCCCTGGGCGACAGTTTAACAGTTAAGGCTTTAACAGTTTAAGGGTTGAAACGAGGACTTGATTGGTGTTCTGAAGTTTCTGAGGAATTAAACTGGAGGAAGTTACTACTGTAGCACTTGTGTGTGAAGATACGGACCATATAGGTAGGCAGAGAGAGAGAGAGAGAGAGAGAGAGAGAGAGAGAGAGAGAGAGAGAGAAAGAGAGAGAGCAAGAGAGAGCGAGAGAGTGTTATTGTCTGTAAGAGCTGTGGAGTGGAGGCTGTGTGTGTTCTGCATATTCAATATATGTGGAAACAAGGGGACAGGCGATGGCATAGGGATGTGGGAGGTGTGTGAGGGAGCAGGCTGGCTCCCACCGATTGCAGGTGACAGTGTTTTGTCCAAAAAGTACTGCTTTAGGTGTTTTGCTGCAGAGGGAAATGTGAATCCATCGCAAATGTGAATTTATTGCACACCGCAACAACCCACCTACATATTGACACATAGACAGCCGTGCACACACACACACACACACACACACACTACACTAGACACACACACACACACACACACGTATCCACAAGCTCACTCTTTCCCTATCTCCCACTCACACACACACATTACACTCACACATCCACAAACACTGCATACACACACTGAATATATACTACACTACCTTACACACACAAAACATACATACACACACACACACACACACACACACACACAGGCCTCTCAGTGCAGGAGTGCTAGGCTGATTGGGTCTCCTGTGAAAGAGTGTGGAGAGGGAAGCATTGTCCATAGAGTGGCTCTTTAGAAGCACAGGGAGAGTTTCTCAATTGCTTCAAAGGAGTTATTCCTGTAGAGAAGTCGTTGAGACTGAAATAGGAAATTGAATAATACTGCAGGAAGTTTATGCGAATATAATATATATTTTTAGGAAGTTTTAATTAAAAAAACATATTCAAAACTACTTTATTGATCCCGAAGGAAATTGAGGCATCCAGTAGCTCATCCGTAAATCGACAATCAATTAAAATAAAACAAGTCAAATAAGTCTAATTGAACCCCTCAACCATCCAAGTAGCCTGTGGAAATATTCCCATGTTGCATGGCTTATGAGAAGCCTGTGATAAAGGTTAGCGTGACGTTCTCACTTATTTTGTGTTGCGTTCTTTCCCCCAGTTTCTTCAGATTCTGCGGCTCGCACAAAATAAATCATAAAAAGAACTCATTATCTATATGGAAAAAGAGCAATCAACACAGGGAAACGATCTCTTTTGCCCCCACCGCGGCAAAACCTCGACGGCAGCTTCATCTCATCGGTTATAACGTAAAAAAAAAAAACATACCGATATTACCTGGCTGGGAGACATGCTCGCAGAATTCCGTTCGTTTCCGTGATAAACAACGTGAGTGTTGACGTCCTTCAGAAAGCATCCACACGTTCAGACGACGGTTACATACCATATAGCTTCAACCCGAGCCGCTTGAGGTAATGCTAATGGGCCAACCTACAAAGTGTAGGCTTAAAGAAAGGGCGGGTCCTTCAGCGTCCGAATCAGTGATCAAAGTATATCTGCACATGCAAGGGGAGTGACTGGCTGAGGTGGGCGCGTGGGTGCTTACCGATGTGCTTCCCGTACATGTGGTAGAAGAAGCCCAGGCAGTAGGCGGGGGGATTGGTGATGCCGTAGGGGTTCTTTGGCGCCACGTTGAAGAACGGACTGATGAGCCGGGCCTGGTCCCCTTCCTTGCGTGGCCTCGACGTCTCTATGTACATGTAGAAACCTGTACACACACACACACGCACGCACGCGCACACACGCACGCGCACAGACACAGACACACAGGTTTGAGCGTTGACATGTATATACTCTCATATCATATATGCGTGTGTATGAGGGTCGGGACAGGACAGTGTAGTGGCTACGACGTTTGACTCCAAGCCAAAAGGCACTGGGTTCGATTCCCAATGTCCGCAGCCTAACTGTAGGCATCCGTGTGAGTGCAGCTAACTCCGACAGAACTTACTTTCTCAGTTACTAAGTGGATTAACGGAAGGAATAAATCAATGGCTGAATAGATTTAAGGATGAAGCATGTCAAGATTTATGAAGAGATTAATAGCAACTAAGTGTGCACAATCTGGGGATGACGTTTTCAGTGAAATAAAAGCGTTTCCGTGCAAAAGAAAGAGTGGCGCTGTAAAGAAAGGGACAATCTCTTCTCATGGCTTCTCTTAGGACCAACCAGGGTTGAATCAACATAACTGGCCTCCATGCAAGCATGAAGGGCCGCAGTGAGACCAACAGTACAAATGGTCTCCTTAGTCACACCTAAGCCTCAACCAATCAGGTTTCCCCAACTCCCTCCGTCCCCAAAACAGGATCACCTCCCACAAGTAAAAAAAAAAGAAAAAAAAAAAGATCCCGAAATGATCTGAGGAGAGGAACGGTTGGCTGTAACAAAATGTCGGACATTTTGAAAGTGTTTGCGTGATTAGGGCGGATGCATTATTTACCGCTTCAGCCACTGCAGTCTTCGCTCACTCATAAAACCCCAAATTGGCACTTAAATTCTTTACCCGAGCTGACTTCATTCCGTGAAATCCGCGCAACCTTGTCACAGCACAATGGATCGTACATTGCCGATTTCACTTATCCTTTATTCATAGGGTTCTTGAATATTGAATACCGTCACTCACTGCACACGCACATACACACTCACGCGTGTGCACACACCCACACACACACACACACATACACTCGCACATGTGCACGCACACACACATGTGCACGCATACACACTCACACGTGTGGGCACACACACACACACACACACACACACACACACACGCACACACACACGCAGACACAGATATACACACAGAATATTGAATACTTTACACACATCTCCAACTCCAGGTATCGAGAGAAACTGAGAAATGACGATGAGATTATCATTGAAATGAATGCTGAAGGTTGATCATTCATAGGCTATATTCTGTCTCGCTATTAGTGACAGCGAAATAAAGGCAAATCATGCATTATGCAGGCGGAAATGGTGATACCACCCCCCAGAGCAAATACATTCTTCTTTGGATTTCGTGTGAGAAAAGCAGCGATCTTTGTTTGAATATTATTTTCTAAAAAGGAACAAATACGAATAGGCATCCGAGTGAGAGCTTGTGGGACGGTTTTGAGGAGGGTAAAAGGTTAGCCTAAAACCACCAACTTCTTCATGTATATATTTCGGATACGTTTTTAAACTATACTTTCCCCTTTAATTATAAGCACTGCGCTCCTCAAAAGGCCGGTTCTACTACACGAGCATAAACAACAATCGCATGAAAGATCACTCCGAATGACGCCAGAGGTGACCAATCCATCAACCAATCAAACGACCCGTCCGTCACCCGACGGATCGCTCAGTGAGTCCCGCCTTCCCGGGAGGTCGCTCACCTTGCTTGGAGCCGCTGCGGTCCCCGCTGGGCCCCGTGTTGGGCGTGTACTTGGTGTCGCGTGTGGCCGCGCTGTGCCGCGTCCAATCAAAGTCGTCGTTCTTGTCCTGGGTGAACATGCAGACGGGCTCCTCCTCGAAGCTGCAGTGGAACTCTCCTGGCGACGGCGGGAGGAGCAGACCAGGGGTTAGTGACAGCGTCAGTATATGCTACTAAAATAGATTTATATATATGTATATATATATATATATATATATATATATATATATACATATATATTTATTTATTTATTTAAGTCTATTTTAGTATAGTATACTTAAGTAAATGTTTGTATGATATACAAGTATATTATACTAAAATAGACTTATATATATATATCAAAAAACTATATCAAATAGTTGACTTATTTAGCGTAGTCTACCCTACTTTTATTGTTAGTTTTACTGGTGTGAGCATTCACTCCATAGGCACTTTATATTTATTACTCTTTATTCTACTTTATTACCATTGTTTTGAATTCTTATGTTGTTGTCATAAGCAAGAATTTCCTTCTGGATTAATAAAGTGGCGTCTTATCTTTTATCCTATAAATATTTAGAAAGGCATGCTAACAAAGACCATCAGTAAAATTAGCCATTTTTTCACATTTCGTGATATGGGATTCTATCTAGCAGCCGTGTGTGCGTGTGTGTGTGTGTGTGTGTGTGTGTGTGTGTGTGTGCGTGTGTGTTTTTGTGTGTGAAAGGCAAGCAAGCAGTTCTATCCACTGTGTAATCGACTCCCAGCTTTTCTAAATAAAGATATGTGCTAGCAGGATGCTGCTGTGGTGAAACATTAATGACTGGATGTGGTTGATTTCTCTCGCTGGTAAATGGGAGGCGGCTTGACTCAGTTCAGAGAGGATCTCTCTGCAGAGAACACGCTGTACACTGCAAACGCCCTATGGCTGTGTGTGTGTGTGTGTGTGTGTGTGTGTGTGTGGAGGGGGGGGGGGGGGGTTGCGTGCATGCGTGTGTGTGTAGAATACGGCCATTTGTTTAAGTATCACTGTGTGTGTACTAATGTGCATGCATCAGTGAAGTATGTGTGCGTCTGTGTGTGTGTGTGTGTGTGTGTACACTGTGATTGTCGGAAACTGGCTATTAGAGGCTATTGCATGACACCCCACTATTAAACATTGATGGATAGTACACAATAACAGCGAGAGATTTTGTTACACCACCACCACAACAGTATATCGCCTGGACACGCGCACTAACACACACACACAGACACACACACCCACACACACACACACACACACACACATATACAGTGACAGAGGGGTGAGAAATAAAAGTGTGAGCGAGCGAGCGAGAGATCGAGAGAGATGGCCTTAGCATGCTAAGGGACAGTACGAAAAATGTGATGGTGTGAAGCATACACCCATTACTCTCTGGGAGAGGTCCGGGGGGTTCTGTGTACGAGGAGGAGGGGAGGCGTGCGTACGCTCCTGAATACATTGAGCGCGCGGCCCCATGTCAACAGCAGCGCCTTGAGGGAAAACCCACTAGCCTAGCCTACCGCGCACAAGAGCTGCGTGTCCACGCGGGCAACTTTGTTTGGATCACGTAAGCGCGCGTCATTGCACTCATACAAGCAAACAATTATTAAACGTTTCAATTTGAACACCGTGTACTGGCACTGGCCACTGTGGAAGCTTCGTCCAGCAGGAGTACGCTTGTCTTCGCTTAGCTCCGTGACGGAACAGGAAACACGTTTTCGGTTTCGGGCCGAGGCTGTGATCGGTCTCCCTCCCCTAGAGGTTCTGCTGTAACATAGTAGGGCTGCTGGATCCCAGATTAGGATCACGGAGACACTGCTGGAAACCAACGAACCGAAACCCATTAAAAAAAGAAATAAACTGTATCAGAGGTCAAACGGTCTGATTACGCCAAACCACTTGCAGAGAGCGAGGGCCACGATAATAAGAAAAAACAACATTTCGATTGAGAGTAAGGGAGAGAGGAGGTGTTGTGTTGTGATAAATATTCATTGATTTATTAAAAAGCTCGCTGGAAGCAGGTTGGAGTGGTGACCTTGCGAGGATCGGGAAGGTAGGTATGGAGGGCTTTCTGGGGAAGAAAAGTGGAGCGTGGGTGGATGACCACAGAGAGAGAGAGAGAGAGAGAGAGAGAGAGAGAGAGAGAGAGAGAGAGAGAGAGAGAGAGAGAGAGAGAGAGAGAAGGAGAGAGAGAGACAGACGAAGAGTTAGAGAGAGAAAGAGAGAGAGAGATGGACGGAGGGTAAGGAAGAGAGAGAGAGAAAGAGAGGGAGAGAGAGCAAAAGAGAGGGTGACAGAGAGAGAGAGAGAGAGAGAGAGAGAGAGAAAGACGGACGGAGAGTAAGGGAGAGAGAGAGAGAAAGAGAGTGAGGGACAGAGTAAAAGAGAGGGAGATAGAGACAGAGAGAGGGCTAGGGTGCTGATGCCTTTTGACTCAGCTTCTGACACACGCAGATTTAAATTGAGGTCTAGCCCCATGGTGCAAAACAAACGCCCCCATACCCTGTGCACGGGGCTAAATGTTTTGGCCTCCTCGCACTTGGCAGAGGAGCGCTTGGTTTGTAGAAGAGGCGAGAGAAGGAAGGAAGGAGCGAGGGAGGAGGCATGCATGTAAGGTCTCACGCTTTCGTCAGGAAACAGGGTTAATGATGTATGTGAGGACGATGAGGAGGATGATGATCGTTGTTAGTATGGAAGGAATGCAAATGTTGGCTAGCACCCCCGACGCAATGCAGCAGCAGAACAACAGAGTGTGAAGCAAACAAAGGCAAGCAAAGCCGCACGATGAATGAGAAGTTGTAAAGTTTTCACGGTAAGGATTGACCTGGAGGTTGTGTTTTGGATTACATAGATGGGGGATTTAAGGAGCACAGGGCCCAGATTAAAACAAACAAGAATACCAAGCATGGTTAATGCAGAGAAACCTCGACATTCAAACACACACACACACACACACACACACACACACACACACATCTCCCCCGAACTAATGACCATTTTATTTTACCATCATATAAAAATGAAAAATGATGAGCTCCAAGCTTATGCTAATAACTTTAAAGCCACACATTATTTCATTTTTTACAACAAAACGAATGAGGCTGGATTGAAGTAGGATTTCCGAGTGCGGTGTTTGTCATGTTCAATGGATCTCTGTCCCAGCAGGGGAAGCGTCACACTGTTCCATGTCTCCCTACTGTTCCCACTACCAGAAGACGCTAGGCGTCCGGCGGAACGGGCTAATGCTTAGTGGCTATGGCAATGAGAAAAGCAAGACAGTACTTACTCAGATGAGGGTTGATGGGGGCTGTGGAAGAGAAAAAGACCACAGCAGTCATTAGCCAAAACTCATAAGAGCCCGTTGTCAGATATAACAACAACAACAACAACAACAACAACAACTACTACTACTACAACGCAAAAACAAACATTTGGTTTGTTAATGTAGCTGGATGTTCAAACACATTAGTCGGGCGCTGATGTATACGTTTGTTAATATTTAGCATGTTCATATTCGCCTGATTTTACGTCAACATTCACTGTCATCTTTGATTGACGTTCATCGCCATCGCAGAGACAACAACATGAAACAGGAAAGTATACCCGAAAAAAACACAAAGCATGGCAGGTTGACACTTTAGATCAAAGAAAACTGAAATAAACGAATAAATAAATAAAAGATGAAAACAGTGTTGATGCTGGCACACTGGTAATATGTTCCCACAGTGTTTTAATATCAGCAGGCAGTATGAAAGAGGCCTTTGGGAGAGGCCGCTGCATGCTCTCTACAATATCAGCACAGCAGGAGACAATAAAAAGAGGGCGAGAGCGGCCCCTTCTCCCTTCCTTGATTGTTTTCACAATGGACGCAATAAATAATATCCAATGTGCGGTAACCAATAAAGACATGATGAATACACATACAATATTACACATACAATATTCATGAATTAATACAAAGAAATGAATCGACGAACAAACAAATGGAAGGAATAACAAAAACTCAAAACAAACAAGTGAGTGAGTAAGTAAGTAAGTAAATATGTAAGAAAGAAGGTAAATACCTAAGTAGAAAAGCAAATATGTAAGTAAAAAAACAAATACATAAGTAAGTTAGTAAAAAGGTAAGTGAGAAAGTAAGTAAATATATAAGTAAATAAGTTAAGTTAAGTAAGAAAGATAGTAAGTAACTACGTAAGAAGGTTTAAAGGTAAGTAAGCCATTAGATTAAACTGTATTGTCATTGCACAGCATTGAATGTACAACGCAACAAAATGCAGTAAGTTAGTAAACAAATAAATAACGGATCAATATCATTAGCAAGATGGAAAGACAAAAATTGCGAAAGAAGATGGCGTGCATTCACACTCACACACGCTCACACCCTCGCCCGCCCATCCAATATAAACGGGGAAGGGATTAGCGGGGTCAGCTACAGCACATTAATAAGCTTAGAGCCAAGCCTGCTTATCATTACTGCCATTTAGTGTCCTTGCTGGTGTTCTCGTTCAAGGTGACTCCCCACTTAGAGCGACCACTTAGGCCGCTCCACTTAGAAGCACCATAACTCATGCCAATGACTTATGTTCACTAGCCAGACGTTAAATCAACCCCAGTGTGCTCCTTCCTCCTGGCCGCTCGCTCCGACGTCTCGAACGGCTGATATCGTTATTGAAACTCCATTTGAGACAAACTGGATTATTATTATTATTTTTTCTCTTCTTTTTTTTTTTTAATCGTTCAGATCAGTCAGCGGCTGCTGGCGGATCTGAGTCCACTCCGTCTGTACGAGCAGCCCGGAGACGTGCTTTGCCTTCTGGAGCGACCTGCCGACCGTTCCCGCTCTGGTTTCAATGTCGTCCTCATCGATCATTTAAAGAGGGGACGGTGAAAAAAGAAAAGAAAAAAAAAAGAAAGAACCACCAAAGTGGTGGAAGGTCAAAGGTCACCTTGGCCTCTGTTTGTTCTCAGTCTGTCCACGTGTTCGCCATTCAAGCAGCGTGTTTCAACCTCAAGTGAAACGGCCCAGAAAGATACACAATCAGTGTTTATCAATGGTTGCCAGTCCACCCCACCCCCACCCCACTCGCAGCGCTCCTGCTACTTCCACCACCAAACACACAGTGATCCATGGCTGTGTGTTGCTGTGTTCATGGGCTGGGGCGTACTTTTAATGATGCTGATTAAAAGCCGAATAGCAAATCATTTGGCACAAAGGCAAGAGTTAGGGCTGAGTTCTGACGCAGAGCACAGCGGGGGATTCGCCGGGAACAGCGCGAGCGGCCGGTCGAGTGATTCTTTTATTTTGTTGTTTTTTTTCCGATTTGAAAGGAAAAGAAAAAAGGAACAAAAGAACTGATTGTGGGTTTTTGAGACATTGAAATGGAATGTGGTTGAAAGACCAGCAACAGCACCGACATGACTCTGTAAAAATAAGAGTCCATATATATTATATATATATATATACTCCTTATAAAAGAGAATTCAATACGTTTTCATGTCGACAGTTATGGGGAAATATGGTGGCAAAAGAAAAAACGAGGACCGAACTTCTGGACTCAACAGAGCAGAACTTATGCAATGCAAGACTCCACTGGGAGGACGACATCAAAAAGGCAACAACAACAAAAAAAATACTAAATGACAACTTATAGCCTCGGGCGTGAGAAATGGATGCTGAGTTTTCTGACAGAAAAACTCCATTGTTGCAGCTCCCACTGTTCTGCAACCCCTGGATCTATCTTTTTCTCCCTCTCTCTATCCCTCCCTCTCTCTCTGTCTCCCTCTCTCTCTCTATATATATACAGTGGGGCAAAAAAGTATTTAGTCAGCCACCAATTGTGCAAGTTCTCCCACTTAAAAAGATGAGAGAGGCCTGTAATTTTCATCATAGGTACACGTCAACTATGACAGACAAAATGAGAAATAAAATTCCAGAAAATCACATTGTAGGATCTTTTATGAATTTATTTGCAAATTATGGTGGAAAATAAGTATTTGGTCAATAACAAAAGTTTCTCAAATACTTTGTTATATACCCTTTGTTGGCAATGACACAGGTCAAACGTTTTCTGTAAGTCTTCACAAGGTTTTCACACACTGTTGCTGGTATTTTGGCCCATTCCTCCATGCAGATCTCCTCTAGAGCAGTGATGTTTTGGGGCTGTCGCTGGGCAACACAGACTTTCAACTCCCTCCAAAGATTTTCTATGGGGTTGAGATCTGGAGACTGGCTAGGCCACTCCAGGACCTTGAAATGCTTCTTACGAAGCCACTCCTTCATTGCCCGGGCGGTGTGTTTGGGATCATTGTCATGCTGAGAGACCCAGCCACGTTTCATCTTCAATGCCCTTGCTGATGGAAGGATGTTTTCACTCAAAATCTCACGAAACATGGCCCCATTAATTCTTTCCTTTACACGGATCAGTCGTCCTGGTCCCTTTGCAGAGAAACAGCCCCAAAGCATGATGTTTCCACCCCCATGCTTCACAGTAGGTATGGTGTTCTTTGGATGCAACTCAGCATTCTTTGTCCTCCAAACACGACGAGTTGAGTTTTTACCAAAAAGTTATATTTTGGTTTCATCTGACCATATGACATTTTCCCAATCCTCTTCTGGATCATCCAAATGCACTCTAGCAAACTTCAGATGGGCCTGGACATGTACTGGCTTAAGCAGGAGGACACGTCTGGCACTGCAGGATTTGAGTCCCTGGTGGCGTAGTATGTTACTGATGGTAGGCTTTGTTACTTTGGTCCCAGCTCTCTGCAGGTCATTCACTAGGTCCCCCCGTGTGGTTCTGGGATTTTTGCTCACCGTTCTTGTGATCATTTTGACCCCACGGGGTGAGATCTTGCGTGGAGCCCCAGATCGAGGGAGACTATCAGTGGTCTTGTATGTCTTCCATTTCCTAATAATTGCTCCCACAGTTGATTTCTTCAAACCAAGCTGCTTACCTATTGCAGATTCAGTCTTCCCAGCCTGGTGCAGGTCTACAATTTTGTTTCTGGTGTCCTTTGACAGCTCTTTGGTCTTGGCCACAGTGGAGTTTGGAGTGTGACTGTTTGAGGTTGTGGACAGGTGTCTTTTATACTGATAACAAGTTCAAACAGGTACCTTTAATACAGGTAACGAGTGGAGGACAGAGGAGCCTCTTAAAGAAGAAGTTACAGGTCTGTGAGAGCCAGAAATCCTGCTTGTTTGTAGGTGACCAAATACTTATTTTCCACCATAATTTGCAAATAAATTCATAACAAATCCTACATTGTGATTTTCTGGATTTTTTTCCTCATTTTGTCTGTCATAGGTGACGTGTACCTATCATGAAAATTACAGGCCTCTCTCATCTTTTTAAGTGGGAGAACTTGCACAATTGGTGGCTGACTAAATACTTTTTTGCCCCACTGTATATATATATATATATATATATATCCCTCTCTCTCCCCATCTCTCCCTCTTTCTCTCTCTCCCCCACCACCACACTCACACTTCCTGTCTCTCTCTTTCCCTGACGGCTTCCTGCTTCTCGTCAATCCTTCCCTCACCTCCGATTCCTCATAAACCTCACCAAAGCACGTGCACACACTGACACTGGCAACATAGTCCCACATACTCCCGACTCTATATACAATGGCATTCAAACTAAACACACGCGCACACACACACACACACACACACACACACACACACACACACACACACCTGCCTTCATGCACAGGGCCCCGGTAGTTGACTCCAACAGATCTAAATCAAAGAGCTTTACTTTTCCCACGTGTTTCACCTCTGCCTCTAAGCGTGTTTGCGGCGGATCGGAGCGGTTTTGACACTGAGGCGGAGCGGTCCGCGCTCCCTTCAAAGAGCGGCGGCGTGTTTAAACATGGATGTGACCGGGGGGGGGGGGGGGGGGGGGGGGGGGGGGGGCCCTCAAGGAAGCCGCGTCGGCTCGCAGCGCTTCATCTCCAGCACCACCGCAACCGTGCCAACCCCGCCCTGACGCTTATTTTTGCCTTTCCCCTTCAGGCGAAAAATACAAATAAAAAAAAATAAAAAAAATAAGCTATGGCGCCGCTAATAATTGATTGCGGGGATTTAATTCTGATCCCGCTGGCGAGGAGGTCCACCAAGAAGCAGGGCCCTGAAGTTCGGCAACAACCGACAGCCGTCTCTGATCCCCAGGCGCATGTCAATACGTATACACAGCATGTATGTTGTGTATCTTTTTCGTTTTGCTTCACTGAGAGGACAAATCAAGCCCCCCCCCCCCCACCACCACCCCGCTCTGAGCGATGGTGAGAGTCTGCTCATTGAGGTTCCATAGGGGTGATGGTGGTGTAGGTGGTGCAGGCGGCGGTGAGGTAGCTCTGGACAGGCGGTGACTATCGTGACACAGCATCCACAAACGACAACAAACAAGCGAGAGGCGATGGGATGGATGCAGCCAAGGGGTCCCTCACCTCACACGGGAGGGGGTCCCGCACCCTGATCCAGGCATCCCCCCCCCCCCCCCCCCCCACACACTCCCTCTGTCATGTGTAGAGTGGTTTTGGATGGCTGCCATGATGTTCTGAGAACGCTGTGCACACACACACACACACACACAGACACACACACACACAGACACACATGCGCAGACGCACACACTTCCACACACACACACACGGCTAACAGCGAACCGTCATCGTCAAGGTGAAATAAACGACCCCCAACCCGTTCCCCCGACCCCCACCCATGTGTGTTTCACTCTGGCAATAAACACACACAGCGCGGCCTAGATGCACGCAACGCTGCTTTAAACATGGCCGCATGTAAACACATACACATGAACGTGGAACCCTTCCCGGACACATACATACACATACACACTACGGCATGGGCACGACATTTCCTTTCCATGGGATGGGAGAAAGCCAGACTGCAGGAGGCTAGACGGAGGCTAGCCCACGGCGCTTTGGCCCCGTGGGCTAGAGACGGAGAGCGAAGCGCTGAGGTGGAACAAAGAGGTTTCATTTCAAATCAAGGTTGACGCCGTGATCCGACATCACACGCCAGGTCACTGCCAGTACCACGTTTCCACATTGCCTCCCTATAAATCACCGGAAAAGGCTAGCTTGTTTTTTTTTTTAATTGCTACCATATGGGTTTATAGGAGACTTGAAGGGTGAGGGATGAGGCGTGTGTGTGTGTGTGCGTGGGGGGGGGGGGGGTTGTTTACCCACAGTTTAAATCCTACATCACATCCTACACCTTGGAGTTAATTAGCGGGGTTGGGGGAATTATTGGAGGAGGAGGAGGGGAGGAGGAAGGGTTGAAGAGCTTCTTTAGCGACAACCAGATGCTGCGTTTGTCACACTAGCGAGATTTAGGAGTCAGGGTTTTTTGGCTCTCGGTTGGCCAAAACCGCCTCCTTCCTCCTAGAGCTATATACATGTTATGAGCACTTTAGGTGTATGTAGTCTGTTTATTAATTAATGACTTTGCTTTTATTTAATTGTTTTGCCCATTTACTGTTGACTTTTTGTTACCACGGTGATTGAACACACAACCCCCAGGTGGCGTCGGTCTAGGCATAGAGTGAGGCCTAGCTCCTTCGGTGCGATGAAGTCACGTCTCCCCAATGCAACTGTGGGGAGCAACGGGGGGGGGGGGGGGGGGGGGTTGTTTGGCGTTCAAGCTCCGTTAAAGAAAACGAACTAAAAAGGCCTGTAAAATATGAAAACCTGCATCTGTAAGCGCTCTCGCTGAAACTATCTTCGGCTAATCCGGAAAACTGCTTCGTTCAACCACCCATCCCATCTGCTCGGTGTAATCACCGCGCTGATATACAAACTGTTTACATCCCCCTCGCCGCAGCCCGCGTCTGGCTCCCCGGCGACGCAGACAGAGGGAGAGAGAGAGAGAGAGAGAGAGAGAGAGAGAGAAGTGGATGATGTAAACGATCTCGTCAGGCAGAACTTCTTTTGGGATGCTTCCCTGGGCCCCGGGAGTGGGATTCTGCCCCGAACCCCAAATCCCAAATCCCAATCTAAAGCTGCCGTTGATTTCTGTATCATTCGCACAATGGCCCCAGAGTCCTAATTAGTCCCGTTTCTTGTCGACCATGGGGTTTTCTAATTTTTTTGTTCTCTCCATTCATTCCCGCGTTTTTTTTTTAATTGCGCCTCCCCTCGCTATGTACCTCAATACTTTCCCGATTCAATTCAAATCAATTAAAGTAAACTGTCTCAAACCGCCGATCCTGCGCTTTAGCGAAGCGCAGAATTACCGCCAACTACCACAAGGCAGAGAGGAATATTTGATTCTCTCTCTCTCTCTCCTGCTCTCTTTATTATTCTGCCTCTTTCCTGTCCTGATGAGCTGCAGTAAGCCTGAATTATTCACAACTGCAGCAGTGTGCAACTCAGAGCCTCAGCCAGTGGTACAGACAGCAACACGGTTCTGCGAGCCACTCACACACACATGCACGCACGCGCACACACACACACACACACACACACACACGCACGCACACACGCACGCACGCACGCACGCACGCACGCACGCACGCACGCACGCACGCGCGCACACACACACACACACACACACACACACACACCTCCAGTGGCACACCTGAGCCATCTCTTCACTGCCTGCTGCGTCTCAGTGGGCGTGTCGTAATGTTAGCGCCGGCTAGCCTGCCAGCGCTAGCCTGCCAGCGCTAGCCCATGTTCCTACCTTGTCTTTCTTTCTGGAATGGAATATACCCTTTTTGTTGTTGTTGCTGCACGGGGTGTAGTCTCAGCGGCGTTTCCATGGCGGCACGCCACTATTAGCACCCGGACGGCACCTCTCTCTCTGCCAACATTTACACACGTCGTCGTCGTCGGTGGTGGTGTTACGTCGCGAAGCCCCCCCCCCCCTCCCCCCCCCCCCCCAAGTCATTGTTTCAGAAACAATAATATGGTGACGATGCACGTGATCATTCTACATCTTAGGCATCCTTGAGCCAAACATAAAAAGAAAGCCAGAGAAATGATTGCTTTTGTTGCATAGTTGCGTCCGTGTGGACGAGCGATGGCACAGAGTGGTGCCATGGTTTCACAACCAGAGACTGGACGGTCTTGGTGAAGTCTTCAGTCCTCGGTCGCCATCCACTTACTCTGCCTACACTGAGTCACTATCAGTGTTTACACATGGAGAGTGTTGACTATAGGGAGAGTTGAGTAGAACAAAACATGAACCTTTATATATTTTTTTGTTTGATATGTATTTGATTGATTAGTTTGAATTGATTATTTGATTAGAGACTTTGCTATGTATTTGATGGATTGGATAGAAATGATTGATTTCCGTTCATTCCTCTGACATTACAGTACATTTACAGAGACACTAGATATGCTGTGACTTGGCTGGGACGGATTGCGGCCTTCCTTTCCCCTTGAACATAGACGTTTGATTGAGAATGTACTCCAGCAGATGAGGCGAAGCATATGTCTCCTTCATAGTAGACATGGATCTCCCATACATAAACCCGTAGTGACAAACAGCCCCGTTTGCATCACTCTTTGGTTTTCACCCAATTTCCCGTCGTTGAAAACGGAGATTGTATCCATAAAATGGATTGCTCCATCACCCAACACACCACACACACACACACACACACACACACACACACACACACACACACACCGATCAGTAATCTCTATAGTTGTTGTATTTTGTGGGTTTCTTTTTCGGGCACATGCGACGGCGACGTGGGCACCGACTCACCGCTGTAGGTGATGATGCGCGTGGTGGAGTCCCCCTCGGCGTAGTGGGTGATGGGGGTCAGGCGTACCTCGTAGGACTCAGGCTTGATGAGCTCCGTCAGGTTGTGGGTGATGAGCTCCCCCTTGTTGATGGCGCCCTCCACGGGGATCTCCTGCTCCCACCAGCGCTGCAGGCCCGTCTGCCGGGGGCACGTGATCACAGGACACAAGAGTGCGGTCAGCTGGGAGACAAAGTGCGGGCGAGGGCTGGCTTGACAGGGGGAAAAAAAGAGGCTGAGAGGTGACCCATGGAGGGACATGCCATTGAATGGGTGTTCTTTGTGCGATTTTGAATGTTTGATTTGTTGTCGTCAACGGGATGACTGTGTTTTGAGAATGATCCAAATTGGAATCAGAATGGATTCAGGCGTTCACATACGAGGGATCTGTTAGGGTGTATCGGTGCATTCAAGATATGAAAATAGCAATGCATTCCTCGAAAATGAAGATATAGTAAAATAAATAATATATAAAAATACTATGGTGGAAACGCAATGTATATATCTTTTGCCCCACTTTGCATTCTACAGTCATCTTGCAGCTTGCCAACTGCCGGGGCGAGTAACAAATGAGCTGTACTGAAAGAGACAAGCTAAGATGTGGTGGTGTGGTGTGGTTACCCCTCCCCCCCCCGTTCGACGTTTCTGCTTTATCCGCAATTTCCATTTCCATAGGCAATTGCGCGCTGCACTGTATAGCATCATGCATCACAACCAAGACGTTGTTTTCCCAGTTGAGCATCAACAGACCGGGACAGCAAAGTCAAATGTTAGCCAAGCGTATTTTCTTTAAAGGCATATTATAGATTCTCAATTAAATGATCGCCTTGGCGAAAGATACGTTTTATGCATAGGATAACAATTTTTACTCTGATCTCCCTCTAAATCATGTCCGTCGGGGGGAGGGGGCATTGCCGTGAACACATAAATCTACCTCTGGATCGGCCTTGCTGTCGTCTTAGCATACAGGACGTTAGGGGGAATGATGTGGAAGACACATGGACAACAAATGAATCATCCAGATGGATCATGGGGCGGGGGGGGGGGGGGGGGGGGGGGTGATCATTCAGCCGACATCCACAGGATGTCTCGGCGACTTGTGTAATGCGCTCGTAATGGAGGTTTGTGCCGATTAGTGCAATGGACACTTCTAATAATAACAACAACAACAAAAAACGAAATGGTGCACGGCTTGTCGTTAAAACTGGGGTTTAGAGACACAAGGGGAGGTGGGTGAGACGTACCCCGGCATTACTCATGGAATACAATGGCGGGAGAGAGAGCTGAATCAGGGTACGCTTTATGCTTGAGCCCTCGCAATAAGGGAAACTGGGGGTGGTGGAAGACAGCACACTGCCCCTGCATCACAATTACAGAGACACTGCCTGCGTGTTCGCCTCACTGGAGAGTAGCAGAAGTAGTACTGTGATGAGAGGGTTGGCAGAGGAGACGGAGGGAAAGGGGGGGAGAGAGAGACAGAGGGAGAGAGAGGGGAGAGACAGACAGACAGAGAGAGAGGGAGAGAGAGAGGGGAGAGACAGACAGACAGACAGACAGAGAGGGAGAGAGAGGGGAGAGACAGACAGACACAGAGAGGGAGAGAGAGGGGAGAGACAAACAGAGAAAGAGGGAGAGAGAGGGGAGAGACAGACAGACAGAGAGAGAGCGAGCGAGAGCGAGAGAGATGAAATGGTGTTGCCGCACACCTAATGTACACACACAGAAGGTTCCAATTAAGTAATTACCTGCAGCCTGGATGCATGACAATTACAAATGCAGAGTGTTTGTTTCCCTCTGATAATTGCCCACACACACTTGTCCCCGCCAATTCCTTTAGATTTAGATCCCACTTTGGAGTGGAAAGAGTTGCACGTTAATTGGCATGAATGACACGACAACATAGTTGTGTGCTTGCGACGTCCTGTGTGTGTGTGTGTGTGTGTGTGTGTGTGTGTGTGTGTGCGTGCATGCGTGCGTGTGTGTGTGTGTGGTAATCAGGTAGGTGTCTAATTAAATTTTTGGCATGGCCATGACTAATCTCAAGATAGAGCAACAAAGTTGAAACCAACACTTTTCTAGATTTATTCATTTTTTCCTCACTTAACTTAGCAGAAATCGAATCGGGTTTTAATTAGAAGACGACTAAACTTTTCCAACTCCCAAGTCAGAATACACTACTTCTTCTTTTCATAATTGGGACAGGATAGCATTCCAATTTGTTAGTGCTCATCCAATCCTATGTTTCAAATCATGATTTTCTCTTTCTTCTAATTACCTTTCGTCGTTAACTACTCTGATTATACACACACACACACACGCAAACACATACTGATCGATTGATAAAGATAGTCTTTTTACAGTTATTTGTATATTTGGCTGCCACTATTTTCACGAGATTCATGCTCACCTCAGTTCTAAACCCTAATGTATTGCTTCCTAATTTTGTACTGACTTGCATCTATACATTAATATACTGTGTGTGTGTGTGTGTGTGTGTGTGTGTGTGTGTGTGTGTGTGTGTAGTTGCATAATTTCTTTTAAAAGAGGAACGCGGGCCAACGGGGTGCGAATGTGCCCAGAAATAAAATAAAACAAGTGGTATTAGGTAAGGCCTGATCTAGATTGGCCATATATAATTAGTCTGACTTCTATTGATCCGTCTGTGACTGACCATGTACCATCACTTGACAGCTCAATTGAGCAGGAAGAGTGAGGAAGAGGAAGAGGAAGAGGAGGAGGAGGAGGAGGGAGATGATGAAGAAGAGAAGGAAGTGATGACGGAAGGACTCTAGGAAGAGAGGATGAGGAGGAGGGAGATGAGGAAGAGCAGGAAGGACGATGCTGTAGAGGAAGGAAGAGAAGGAGGAGAAGAGGGGAGAAAGAAGGCACTGATGCAGTTAAGACACTAGAAGGGGAGGGAGGAGGAGGAGGAGGAGGAGGAGGAGGCACTGAGGTGGATGGAAACAAGAAGGGAAGGTAGAGGAAGAAGGGGGAGGATGAGGCGGTGGAGGAGGCAGGTGAAGCTGAGGAAGAGGAGGAAGACGCAGTGATGGCAGAGGGACGCTACAACCAGAGAACGGACGTGACGCGGACCTGAAGCACCTCTGCAACCAGGCCGGAGAGACACGGCATCGCGGGCCTACACCCAACCTGGCGAACGTTGTGTTAAGACAAGGGCAGACCTTTTCTTTTTTTTTCTCTCCCCCGGAGCACTTCCACTGGGGACAGTGACAGGCGAGCCAGTCACCCGCCACCCCCATCCTGCCCGTCTCCCTTAGCTCCCTGTCGGGCCCCCCTTGTTTTCGTTTCACCCTCTCAGCCGGGGCCTGTCTTTCACGGGACCACTGGGCGGTAACGCGGCGCCCTCCACTATAGCAACACGAGGCTTGGACGCTTCACGTCGCTAACAAAGCGGAGACAGCTATAGGTGAGAAGGGGTTGTGAAGATAATGATTCCCTAGAAAAGTGCTTCAGGTGGGCTGGAATGGTGGTCGGGGAGGGAGGGAGGGAGGGAGGGAGGGAGGGAGGGAGGGAGGGTGTGTGGGGGCATAGGGGTGTGTTCTATTCTATAAATAGAGCGGAGAGGAACGGTCCACGTGTCAAGAGATTTCATCGCTCTACACCTCTGTTTCGCTGTCTGCTTCCCTGGGCGGCCAAGCGTTTATTTATTTACCAAAGAGGCGCTTCGCCTTCCACATATTCTCTCTCTCTCTCTCTCTCTCTCTCTCTCAATAAATATATATGTTTTAATCAAATCTATTTTCTTTCCTTTCTACAGTTTTTCTTCCATTTCCGCAAAACCTCGGCGAGATTAGGAGCGTACCATTAATCAAAAGGGATGGGAAAAAGTCTCCATGAAATATAGAGTAGATGTAAGGCATTGTTCGTTTATTTTTCACTTACTCCCGCGGTCAAGTCTCCTTGTTTTTATTATTCTTAGTATCTGAAAGACAATGGAAGATAGGTTGTGTTTGCGAAGAAGTGAATGAATAACCAAGCGGAGACACCTTCATTTTCGCCAGTACGCCGTCTTCCCTAGCCACATCGGAAATAATCGAAATAAAACGAGTAGTGACGAATAAACCCTTTTTTCGTACCAGAAAAAAAGGACACAGAAAAAAAAGAAGGATTAAAACGTTAATGTGATCGTTGCCGTTTTCCGCATGGACACGGGCATGAAGCGTAGTCTGGCGAATGTGCGGGAACGTCCGCCATTCAAACAGAAAAGCTCAACGTATATATACGCCCGGCCGGGTTCTCAAGCGTCGGCTGGCACGTGGCCCGGCGAGCGGTGGATTCGACTTCCCGCGCCGCCACGGGACTGCGTCGGACCCACCCGAGGGGGTTGACAGGGAAACCATCGCGGCGTCACACACACACACACACACACACAAAACGGCTTTAGAAAAGCATTTTCTTTTTTTCAAGCGTAGTTTCCTTGAGGGTGTTTGCGTGTGTGAGACAAATAAGGAAATAATCGTATTCACTGGGAACATAAAACTCAAAACTGTCGCGGTACCAGCGGACGCTAACTCTGCGGCGATCTGGGGACATGATCCGGCCCTGTGTGAACATGTGTTGTTGTTTCTATCAGCTGACTGACACGCAACTGAACTATTCGCCGGGACACGAGTTGAGACTCTATCACATTGTTATAATCCTTTTGAGACGGAGGCTGAATGTACCAAATGTGCGGTTAAGCTAGTAAGCTCTGGGTTTGCACAAGGTCCATTCCTGATTCACCACTAACTTTTCGGAAGTCAGGGCCATCGCCACTGTAGGAATAAGAATAAGAAACAAAGCATACTCTACAATGTCCACTTGTATTATCTCCTCCATTTGAGAGAGAGCGAGAGAGAGCGAGAGAGAGAGAGAGAGAGAGAGAGAGAGAGAGAGAGAGAGAGAGAAGCAAAAATTGGCAAAGCAAGAAAACATTGGCGCCAAGTCATCCATCAGTGTTGACTGGCTGTCATCTGCAGAGTTTAGTTTAGGAGCAGGTAACAGCCGCTGGACCCAGCTATTGCTCTCTGCGGGTTTTGTAACGTGGAACTGCTGATGGAGGGGAAAAACAAAGAGAATTCATGGAAAGCCACGGTGCTGTCTCAACCCGCTGCCCCTCACCGCTTCCTTTTGTAATTTCGCCCCACGGAGACTTGTTCACGTACTTTCAGAAAATGGCAACAACAAAAAAAAACGACAGACAATGAATCAGGGAATGGGATTATGGCAATGTGGAGCGGAATAAATGTCATGAGAAGGAAGACACACCCACACACACGCACACAGAGCGCCCTGCGCACAAGACATTTCCACAGCATGTTAAAATGGAGGATCATCGGTTGGCTTATTTTCTTCTGTACATTTTTATTTCCCTTTTGCTGAAGGACACCACTGTACTCTTCTAACCAGACGTGTGTGTGTGTGTGTGTGTGTGTGTGTGTGTGTGTGTATGTGAGTGCGTGTCGGAATGGTTACATTATATGGAGGTAGTTGTCTCTGCAACTATGAAGATTCATGGATTCATAAATGTATGGATTCATAGATCCATGGGGAGTTGATGGCGCGTTCGTTCTTTTAATTAAACACCCTGAGTGAAGGATGTGAACATTTTACGAATGCGTTTTCCCAGGGTGTACAGACAAGTATGGTGCAGTGTTTACATTATTATTCAAAAACCATTCATGACTAACTCAACTCAACATGAGTTACTGACTTAATAAGGGAAGTGAAGGCAGGTGGAGAACCAGGTGCATAGACAGACTGACAGACATACAGATATATGGCAAACCAATGCCGAGACAAACAGACGTATAGAGAGAAATACAGACAGGCGTATGGACAGACAGACAGACAGACAGACAATGAGACAGATAGGAAGACATATGAACAGACAGGCAAACAGACAGACGTGGAGGTATATGAACAAACAAAGCGACAGACGGACATACATGCACAGACAGATGGGTATACAGAAAGATGGGCAGACAGAGAGGCATATGAACAGACAGACACACAGGAAGACAGAAGGAAACACAGACAGACAGACACACACACACAGGAAGACAGAAGGACACACAGACGGACGGACGGACAGACACCTCTGGGCGTCCCTGACCTGTCTGATGCCCAGCCTGTAGGCCACGATGCGGTCCACCGTGTTGGGGTTCATCTGGGTCCACTGGAGTTTGAAGCCATACACGCGGGGCCGGTTCTGCCAGAGCGGGCTGTACGTGTCGTAGTAGAACTCTGGCGGGTAGGGTTTGCCTGGCGGGAGAATGCACGGATTAATGAAAACACACCCAGCGTCGGCAAGCTAGCTAGCTAAGGTACAGGGCGACTTATTCACCCAGCACTCAGTTTCCCTTCATTAAGTTACAGCGCACGTCGTAGAAAATGAAAATATAGCCACACAATACGATATAGTGTGTGTGTGTGTGTGTGTGTGTGTGTGTGTGTGTGTGTGTGTGTGTGTGTGTGTGTGTGTGTGTGTGTGTGTGTACTCTGTCTCTAAGGAAAGGGAGTTGAGAGAGAGATAAGTGGAGAGAGAGAAAGAAAGAGAAGAAAGAGAGAGGAAAGTACAGGCTGAAAACAAAATAATTTTGGTATTGTATTGTATCATATAGAAATCGTGTCATATATGTATCATACCATATGGGCATAAAATCTGTGTAGTAAGGTTACACAAAATATTAGCTAGGAAATATATTGGAGAAAATATATATTTAGTATTATATATTTTATATATATATAATATATATATATATATATATATATATATATTTGTAAACCCTTTTCACCACTGACCTTATGTGCATATTGGCTATGTGGAAAAAACTTTCAAAATTCATAAGACAGTAATTCGTTATCTCGGGCCCTTCCTTCATTAACTGGGGCCATGGTGAATTCATTTGGCAAATTTCAGCCGTAATTGATCTCCTTGTGGGACTATGGCGGAAATGTTAATGTACTCATAGAGATAATTATGATCAGTTACCAACCCGTAGCGAGCTGGTAGCTAATGCTAACCCCCAGTAGACCATGCAGCAGTCTGCATAACCGCCACAGCCATAGAGTCAATGTTAGAAATACAAACATTATAACATTGTTCTGGATGTCCTCATCGTACCCATCGTCATTATACTTTCTCCTTATTTACTGTAACCTTTCAAGCAAATCCCACAGCGGATGCTGTTTAATAGGAAAGGAAAAAAGTCCCTTTGTTAATTCACAGTCAAGCGGTGCAAGGATTTGACGGTGGAGAAACTAGCAATGAGCTAATGTCTGGCAGGAGATACAGCCGACTCTACATCATCCATGAGGTATAAAGGCCTTGCGCTACTCCCATGAACGCTATGAAATGTCCCCAGTCATTGTCTCTCTCTAACTCTCTCTCTCTCTCTTTCTCTCACTCTCCCCCCTTTTTCTCGTTCCCCCTTTCCCTCTCTCTCTCTGTCTATGCTTTCTATTTGATATGATATACCTTATGTGTTGTTCTGTTGTTTTCAGCCTGTACTTTCTTTCTTTCTATCTCTCAACTCATCTCTCTCTTACTCACTTATACAGTCTCCCTTGCCTTGGGAACACAAGCACACACACACAGTCTGTGTGGTTGTGTTTCATTTCATTTTCGCATGCGGCTATGCGACCCTGACTAAATGGATGAATGAATGATTTAAACGAAAAAAGAATGACCAAATAAATGGCCAAAGAAATAATGATTAAGCAGCAATTGGAGGTATATTGGAGGCTCTGGTTAAGTTAAATGCTGTATGGTCTTCGATGGCTGTTCATATTCATAAGGAGATACACCGTGACAGTTTGGTCTCAGAGCTGATCGTGTCATTATATGAGTAGCAATAAAACATGGCTTTCCGCTAAAACTCGATAAACATTGGTCCAGGGTTAGGGTCTTTCGCCGCATTACTTTATATAGACCGTTTGGTTCAGTGAATTTACACACAATTAAAAGCAGGTGTTGTGGTGCTGAAGTAGCCACTTGTTGTGTCAAATAGTGAGGCTGGCGCTAAGAAATAAGACATCACCGGCGACAAGCACAACAAGCATATGCCCACAGAAGGTCTCCACTTTTGGCTGAACGCGTGCAGAACCAAATCCAGCTTGCTCATAGTTGCGTTGTTGTAGTCTCCAGAGTGAACGTCTGTGAGGGTGTTTCACACTCATTAATTATACAAGGTGAACGTGATCAAAACAAGCTACCTTGAGGCAGCGAGACTCCAAGAGCGAAACAAGTGCAGGGGTTCTGACTTTATATATTTAGGCTTTTTCCTTTGCTGCGAATACCTTCGTATGCCTCCACGCGATTATGGTGGTGTCAAGGCAATACCGTGATTGTGTGCGGGGTCAAATAACGTTGTTTAATTTCAGCAATTAAATGTGTTTGGCCATAGTTTCGCACTATGAGTGACTCCATTAGCATGGCGAGGTTTTAACATTTATGTCTGCACAAAGTCGTTTTGTTATTAGCTTTTTAAAGCCGCACAACGGTGAAGCAAAGATGGCAAAAAGCCAGACAGAGCTGGCGTTTGAAATGCGCCATCCCCTGCTTTTAAAGAAGGTTTACGACAACGAAGGCTTTCGTAAGAAAGTATTTGAACTTGGATCTTCAATCACAAAGGAGCAGCCCTCAGAAACCTGACCAAATCGTAACAAACAACCTACCTCGAGTCTTGCTGTGCCTGACCAAGCATGGACAAAAATGATAACACGGCTTGCTCAAAGCATGTTATTATCTCCAGAGAGCTGGCACCTCTAAAAGTACTTTGCACCCCCATTAAAAAACACGACCTAAAGTTAAACTTGGCAGGCTGAATTCTTGGCACCACTTTTAAAACAAGACAAAACAAACCAAAAGCAGATCCTTATCCGTTTGAATACCGACTGGCACTCAAGAGCATACAGGTTTTCTTTCCTCTAACATCTAGCATTCCTGTGTTGGCATTAACAGTGAGAAGCACATGTCAGCTTGTGGGGGCGACTGTGAGTCAGTGTAAAGAGGCCAATGTCCTCTGTCCTGTACACCGTGTTCTCTGGTTGTAGTCCTTGCTCTGACCTCATCAACACGGTCCAAACCAGGTGTATTCACTCACACACTGTAATACTACTACGCTACTATATCTAATGGAGGTAGAGGAACCAAAAGAAAAAGCTGGTAGATAAAAAGATAGAAAATGCTGCAGCCATTATCGCAGGTATTACCTTTTTCATCCATTGCAGTGTATATATATATATCCATGCATGTTCTGTGGATAGAGCATCTCCCTCAGGATAGATCAAATTGTGAAACTATAAAACAAGGCCTTTATTGTTTTTCGTTAAAAGGGAAATCAAGATTTGCCGTTTTGTTCTATTTCTCGCTGGTTTGATCATTTCAAATAATCACTGCATGAAAATGAGCCCAGATCAGTGCTGGGGGAGCGGGAGCGTTCTGTGGCATGCAATAAAGATGATGAGTCAGGTTAATGATGCTTTGCGATTGTTTGGACAGCAGACTACAGATCAGGGCCGATGTAACGGGAGAGAGGCCTTGTTAAGAAGACAATACTTTAATCCTCTGGAAGGGAACGATCTTATCAAACACATAAAACTATTGGAACAAAACCCCATCAAAAAAACACACCATGCAACGGTGGAACATGTATTTGGGCAGGCCACACCCCTGTGTTCTGTGTATTTATGTATTGGATCGTAATGTGTGGGCATTTATGAGTGCGTTCTTCTCCCGTCGGCAGTGGTCGGGAAATGCGCTGGTTGTCATGTGGAGCACGACCATTACAGTCTTAGCGATAATACATTTACAACAACAACAACAACAACAACAAAAAAGCAACAACCGCAGTACAAGTATCAGACGGCTGCAGTGATTAGCCGGTCGCATACAGTAGGATGTTGTTGTGGGACAATGTAGCGATGCATTCAAACTACTGGCGCTGCTGCTCTCCGAGGCAAGCTACGTTCTCAATCTTTTGAATGTCACACGAGCACCTGCTCAATAGCTTGGATAAATTACATCCATCATCTATAGAAAACCGGAAGAAAAAAAAGAAGAAAAAAAAAACAGGATGGTGGAAACGGTGGAAAAGCGACGCCGCACAGTCCATCATGTGGGATCTAGGGGTCAATCGATTTACATCCGTTATGTTTTGTTTTTCAATAAAAGCTTTTGTAGCAATGTTTTCCAATGTTTTTGTGTCCCCACACAGACTGACATTTTTTTTACAGACTAGCCTTACCAGCACGTGTTCATGTATGAAAATAAATTGCCCACAGTACGGGAATGACCAATAGCATTTAATCGACGGCTGCATATTAACCGATTCAAATGTGTTCATAGTCGTCGGTCATCGCTGAGCGTGTTTCTCCAACAGTTCTCTAGCCAGAGGGCTTCCACGAACCCACCGATGCAGCGTTGTCCAATCAAAATGCACAATAGAGAAGAGAATAAATAAAACATTACCTCCCACCATTCACACACAGCAAAAAAAAAAAAAACACACACGCGAGAGACGGGAAAACTACACGGCACTGAAGTCGTGGTGGATTTTCACAACCGGATACGCAGTGACTCCCACATGCTCATGTAACCCGCCCCTGGGCCTCGGAAACGCAACCTAGCTCACACGCGCCCAACGGAAAGAACGGAACTAGCTGGAACGTGAGCGCAATGTTTAATGCGCTGCAAAAGAACGCGGCGCTCTCGCACACAGCCAGGCGCATGTGATGGTAAACACCAGTAAGCGAAAGACCGTTTATTTATACATGCAAAAGTGCCGTCAGGTATTAAGGTCAAGGTAACTCCATAAACGCAAGGCTTACAGACTGTGGCTATATAAAAACGGCAATGGACACCGTAATAGTGGTAATGGCGAGCAGCTCCTGGGATATAGACAAGAGAAGCATTATGATGAAAAAAGCATTACTATGATCCTCCTTGAACGTTCGAGTGATTATCCATCAGTGTTTGAGCCACTTTAGGTTGAATTTGGTACACAAAAGGAAGAAAGAAATCGATGGTTGTCAAGGCGCTTTGGAAGTGGGTGCTGGATGAATCAATGTAAATGTTGATTTTGATATATTCACTTTGAGGGCCAAACATGCCAACATGATGAACGAGTATATAGTATACAGTATGTATGCATTGTATGTTAGGGCTGGGAAATACTTCAATATCATCATTTATCGTATTTGAACGGTGTTGTATCGTCATGAAATGAAGATATTGACTTGTGGTGATACCCACAATAGTTACGACGAGAATATATGCCCTTAAAATCATCAGAATATTTGAAGTATCAGAAAGAAAGTAAAAACGACTTTTAGTCAGATACCATACTTTAAATGTCAATATACTATACATTGTAATGACCGTCAGTTAGAGAGTTTGAATTCATAAGCATATCGTGTAAAATGTCCCACGCGTATCGTGATTCTAGATTTTTCCATATCGCCCCGCCATATTATACACTGGATGTGACAACTTCATAGCATGTTGCATCGGGAAAATTACATTTACCAAAATTACGCTTTTTATACCTTCCCCTTGCTGAGCTGTGGACCCTTGGTACAGTTGTTTTTCAAAGGAGAGTGCTCTTCAAAGTGTGGCTATTTACGTTGTCCTTGCATTCTGCTCTATAAGACTTGGAAATATAAGTGCATTTCTCCATTTTTGTTTTGCAACAAATTGAACAAAAGCACGAATGAGTCACTGCCTGCATGTGTGTTTGTGTGTGTGTGTGTGTGTCTTCATCTGTGTATCTGTGCGAGTGTGTGGATCTGTCTGTGCATTTCTCTGTTTGTATACATGTGTGTGTGTGTGTGTGTGTGTTATCTGTGTGTGCATGTGCGTTTACGTACAAATGCGGTGGTCTTGTAGCTGTGCTAAGTATGCTCACTCAGCAGAAGAAGAGGGAAAGAAGAAGAAGAAGAAGAAAGCGGACCAGAATGCATCTGTCCTTCAAGCCTGATGGGTTTCCAGACGGATCACTCCTATAGAGCTATTCAAGCGCTGGGCTCCTGCGCGGCTGCCGTCACCAGCCATCCATCACTGTCACCCACTGGTCTCTCTGAGCCGCAGGTATGGTTCATTTACGTCACGAGTTTAGTGAACTTCACTTAAAAGTGCGAAGCGGGTTCGTGCTAAAATGACAATCTGGATATTAAAATGAACGAGGTGTACCGTGGTTTTATCGTCGGTATGCCCTGACCGCGTTGTTAATTCTAGCTTTATCCGGATACCCTGTTGGAGTTCTTAATTTGAGTTGCGTCGCAGCGGTTATGAATGCTCCGAGGTAAAGAAAGTAATTGAAAAAAGGATTCTGGGAAATTAGCAAATGCAGATTTTTCTTTTCATTGCTTCACATTTACATAGAGGACGAGAATCATGACGGAAGTAAAAACACAAGAAGAAGCATTCCGAAATTACAAGCATCCCTTCAGTATCCACAAATAACTCAGGCAGAGGTTACGTAAACAAATACATGACATGAACTCATTAAACATCCAATTTACAAAACAGAATAGTTTGAGAGAAATACAATATAGTGTGTTATTCTATGCATTCGGATTGTCAAACTGATGTTTTTCTCTGTGCAGACTGACAAGACTGTCGAGCTTTGCGTTGTCTAATACACTCACTTGGTATCTGACAACAGCTACCATTGTTGTTTTGTCCCGCTGGATTTAAGCATTCATGTTCGATTCCCATCAAATGATGTTGTCTGTTTAGACGCCACAGGCAGGAATCCCATTGAACACGTTTTAACTTATGTATGTTAACGTGTCTAGGGATCCTCTCTCCCCTAGCCTCATGAGAACATCCTGATCTCACGAGCTCACATTCTGTCCGTACCGATGTTAAAAGATGAACGCACATCTGCACTCAAGGCTTCTCCCCGAGGAGAAAATGTGTTTGGTTTACTCCCAAACGGATTCGGCTTGGCGAGAGCAAAGAGAGCAAAACGAGCATCTTCTAGTTATTTCATCTGATGAAATCGAGTTTTCTGAACACCGTAAGGCTGCGGCCACATTCGCAAATCAATTGCTGTCCAGCTGGGGCCAGAATGATCCTCATTGGGAAGGGCAAACTTGAATATCAGCATGCTCTCGCGAGGCTCTCTCTCCCCCATCCATGAGACAACCACCCAACAAGGTGGTGATCTCGTCAAGAAATCCAACCACTGTTGCATCCTTGCCATCCCAATCATTCATTTCCCTGACTCCCTGTTGCTCACCATCACTGGGTCATGAGTCTAATATTACAACCCTTGGCAGTCACACACGCACACATACACACTTGCACATGCACACACACACACACACACACACACACACACACACACACACACACACAAAGCAGCTGGAGCTTGTGCTCTGAGCTGTGTGGGTCTTCGACAGTGTACGGGAGGACCATAAAGAACCGATAGATCCTGTGTGAGAGCGAGGGCCTGGAATGGGAACCAGGGGCTGGGAGGAGGAGGAGGAGGAGGAGGTGGTGGTGGAGGTGGTGGAAGGGGGTCCCCTGACATTGGTGGCCAGGTTCCAAAGCTCAGTGGTACAGAGTATGTCCCCTCCAAGGACTCTCCCCAATGGCGTTACTTAATGACCAATTTGGCGGCCATGCGCGACTGGCGTCTCTGCAGATGTCCCCGCAGCAGGGGGGGACCACAGTGATCGTGGGCAGAAATACATACATACACACACACACACACATACACACAAACACACAAAAACACACAAAAACACACATATACACAGGCTCGCTCACACACAAACACACACACACAGGCGCACACACACAAACACACACACGGGCACACACACACACATGCACACATACACAGGCTCACACAAACACACCCACACATGCACACACACACAGGCTCACACACTCACACACACACACACACACACACAGACAAACACTCTATCACACGTACACACAAACAGGCACACACATAAACACATGCACAGTAACACACATGCACACACGCAAATGCACACACGCACACACCCAGACATGCACACACACAGTCAATTTGCATAATAATGATCATTTTTTGTGAGGTCTGAGTTGGTCAGAGTTTTATTGAGAACCCCATGGATGATCAAGGGCCAATCTTTTCGGCTGTTTGGCATGTGTGTGTGTGTGTGTGTGCGTGCGCGCCCTGCAGCGTGCCTCTGCTCCCCATGTCCCCTAGAGTGGAAGTGGCCTACAGACCCCCAGTGTGGTCGCAGGCCAAAAGTACTGAATTCAACTTATTAACTAAAAGTATCTTATGAGGGTGTGTATGTGTGTGGGGGTGTGGGGGATTAAAAGCGATCAGAGAATGTTGTCCTGCGTCCTCATCTCTCAAACGCTTTCTCTCAACCAAATGAGCTCCAAACCAAACGGGCCTGGAGCTCTCGCGCCGCAGCAGCTGGGTTCTGTTTGCTTACAAAGCCTGTTTACTTGCTGGGGGTCCCATAGCAAGTAATGTGTCTGTGTCTTTTGGAAGAGTGCGCTTATGCCTCCTCTTACAGTTTGCTGCCAGACTTGTCTGCTACTTGTGTCCCTCAAACACGTGAATGAAATCGGAGCGGATTTGAACATATACTTGGTTGTGACACTAAAAGTACGTTTTATGTTTTATTCACACAAATTAAAGTAGTTAAACAAATATGAATACAAAATATCTATAATATATATATATATATTGTAGGTATTATTATATATTTTGTAGGTATTATTATATATACATGCCCAGCAGCATTTCCCACTGCGTGTGTAAACTAAAATATGTGAAAGTACTGTATTTAAACGCATATACCTGGACATGTGTCTGCTCTGTGAAGCGGTTCCGGGTATATTTCAGGTGGCATGGATTGTGTTCAAGTTGTTCAAGAGTTCAACAAGGCATTGACGTTCATCATGACTCTCCTGTATAACAGGCCAAACAGAATATAGCTAAATTCCACTCTAACACAGTTATGGAGCCCTGCTTAGAGAGCACAGTCAATCCAAAAAACCTAAACCTTATCTAAGAATCATCGCTACGAGGCCTCCTTCCATAATTTATGTTATTTAGTCTTCTTGGTCAAACCGAGTTTCGCAGGATTCCATTATGTTACCCCACCACCATAGAGTTACGGAAGACAGAGTGGAGATGGTGTGAAATAAGAGTGAATCTCTTCAGGAGAAGAAGAGCCTTGATCCACCGCTCTTTGGGAGGTGTTTGGAAAACCCAGGGCTTCAGACGGGGGTGGAGAAGAGACGTAAGGTGAAAGGATGAGAAGGGTGGAGGTGGGTGGAGGGGGGGGGGGGAGAGAGGGGTTACACAGGCTTGTGGGGAAGAGGGAGGGAAAGGGGAAGGAAGGTACGGAAAAGCAAGGGGGAGGGGGCAAGAAATGGAGAGGAAAAGATAGTGGGGGGGGTAGGAAGACAGGGGTGTGGAGGGAGGGGGGTGAGAGAGAGAAAGGCAAAGGAAAAGTGAAAGGGGGTACACAACACACCTGGGAGGGGGTCCATCTTTCTCCAATGTGTACATGAAGGGGGGGGGGGTATGAATACATAAAAAAGAGATATAAGAAAGAATAGAATTTAAAGATAAAAAAAGAGGCGCAGAGAGAGGGACAGAGAGAGAGAGAGATAAAGGTGAAGAGACAGAAATAGAGATGGATGACACACTGGAAAAGAGATGATTCAGGGGCAGATAGATAGAGAGAGAGAGAGAGAGAGAGAGAGAGAGAAAGAGAGAGAGAGAGAGCAGTCTCCGAGGGTCTAAGAGGGCCTTAAGTGGCAGAGGATCAAAGTGACAAATACTTCCCATCTGACCCTGCGGGTCCTGCCTCTAATGGGACTTGAGGGAGATTGAGTCTGTGGCCAGGTGTCCTGCGGTCACTCAACACCACCAAACTAATTTGCTCCTGTCATAAAAGCCAACACAGCAACTACGAAAGGACCGGGAGCTGCCACTGGGTTCTCTCCCCAATGTCTCTTCCGACGGGGGAAAGAAACTCAAAAGAAACCCAAAACAAAAACAACTGTCAACCCTAGGAAAAAGGAGTCTTATCTAGAGGGAAAACAAAAATAGGGAAAAGGATCTGTCAGGCGATTTTCCTGTGTTATGATTGGTCACATAGATCTTATAGAGAACATAGAGATGTTCGATATTCCTTCATTCTGTCTGTCTCCTGTCTTTAAAATGTTTAAAGAGACACTCCCCAACTCACCCACCCTGACAGGTATAATGACATATATTTTTAACGATCCATTTTTTGCCGTCCAACAAACACATCCATTACGCTTTAATTGCAGCCGTAGAAACAAATCAACTGACAGAATGACAGATTTGTGAAACAATTAGGAAATGACCAAGAAATGACTGGCAGAAAGAAAACACCAATTGAGGAAACACACAAATCTTTCAAATTTAACCAAATGTGTACTTAGGATAAGAGTGTTTGGTGGACGTTCTGGCCGCCGTATGCCTGACACTGGTAGTGGATGAGGTGTCATTTCCCACCCACACACAAACACAAACTCACTACGCAAAGCGCGGTGGGTGTCTTGAAAAGCACAATTTAAATGCAGCTAATTATTCGTATTACAATTTAAAATGCATTGCTGCATACATTTAAAAGTAGTGTTATTACAATTGTAATTCACAAACAAAACGAAAAAAATTAACATTTTGAATTTCGGATTGAAATGATACCTGTGACGTGGAAGGTGCATTTCCCCGTGCCGGCCTCGTTGATGACGTTGCAGGTGTACTCTCCCCAGCCGTCGCGGTTCAGGCTGCGGACGGTGTACTCCGTCTCGTCCTTGTGCTCGGTGAAGGCGCCGGCGTGGAGCAGCCGGTTGGACAGCAGCCACTCGAAGCGCAGCACGCGGGACGGGTGCGCCCGCAGCACCCTGCAGGTCATCACCACGGGCCGGCTCAGGCCCTGCCGCATCTCCAGGAAGGCTGGCTCCACCGTGGGGGGGTCTGAGGGGAGGGGGGGGGGGGGGAGAGAGAGACGGGAGTATATGAGACTGCAGTCGATTTCAGTTTTCTGATATCTTTGTTTTTCGGGACATCTCAAAAGGCAAAGAAAATGTCCTTTGTCAAAAATACTGCCGTGCTGTGGGATCCATTGGTCTCCAAGAATCCATCTATCCATCCATCTATGTGTCTCTCTATCCATCAGCCTACCATCTATCATCCATCCATCTATCACCCATCTATTCATCCATCCATCCATCATCCATCTATCATCCATCCATCCATCATCATCCATCCATTCAACTATCATCCATCTATCATCCATCTATCATCTATCTATCAGCCATCTATGCATCCATCCGTCATCCATCCAACTATCACCCATCTATTCATCCATCCATCTATTCAATAATCCATCTATCATCCATCCATCCTTCATCATCCATCCATCCATCCATCCATCCATCTATCATCCATCCATCATCCATTCATCCATCCATCCATCTATTCAATCATCCATCTATCATCCATCCGTACATCCAACATCCATCCATCCATCATCCCTCCATCATCCATCCAGTGGCATCGTGCCGATGGGATCAATTGGTGAGAAAGCGATGAGAGACGGGAGGACGGCATGTTAGTGCGGCTGAGCAGAGCGATAGTTTGAGTTGGAACGAGAGCAACCGAAGACAACTCAAGGATATCGGGGACAGGATATAAAGGATGCATCTACAACAAAAAATAGAAAATCAGGCTGCAGCCAACAGCGAGACGGCGGCACGAGAGACACGATGAGCTGCGCGGGGAATAATATTTTAAAACAAAAACAAAAACATGAGCGCCTGGAGCGTGACGAAGCGAAAGGCGCGCGGAGGAGAACAAGGCCCTGGGTGAGAAACGTCTCGCCGCGAGAGGACATGACCCGGCGAGCACGCATGAAGAAGAGTGACAGCCGAGAAATGATTCAGAGTGGAGACAACACGCGGTCAAACATAACGGGGAGGAAGCTCCCAGAGACAAGGGGGAGGAAGCTCCCAGAGACAGGGGGGAGGAAGCTCCCAGAGACAGGGGGGAAGAAGCTCCCAGAGACAGGGGGGAGGAAGCTCCCAGAGACAGGGGGGAGGAGGAGGACAGAGACAGGGGGGAAGAAGCTCCCAGAGACAGGGGGGAAGAAGCTCCCAGAGACAGGGGGGAGGAAGCTCCCAGAGACAGGGGGGAGGAGGAGGACAGAGACAGGGGGGAGGAAGCTCCCAGAGACAGGGGGGAGGAGGAGGACAGAGACAGGGGGGAGGAAGCTCCCAGAGACAGGGGGGAGGAGGAGGACAGAGACAGGGGGGAGGAAGCTCCCAGAGACAGGGGGGAGGAGGAGGACAGAGACAGGGGGGAGGAAGCTCCCAGAGACAGGGGGTAGGAGGAGGAGGAGAGAGGGGGGGGGAAAGGAGAGAGGGGGAGGAGATGGGAGAGAAAGAGGAGGCGAGTCAAAGGGGAGGAAGGTAGAAAGCGAGGGGAAGGAGGGGAGAGAGGGGGGGGGGAAGCTCCCAGAGACAGGGGGGAGGAGGAGGACAGAGACAGGGGGGAAGAAGCTCCCAGAGACAGGGGGGAGGAAGCTCCCAGAGACAGGGGGGAGGAGGAGGACAGAGACAGGGGGGAGGAAGCTCCCAGAGACAGGGGGGAGGAGGAGGACAGAGACAGGGGGGAGGAAGCTCCCAGAGACAGGGGGGAGGAGGAGGACAGAGACAGGGGGGAGGAAGCTCCCAGAGACAGGGGGGAGGAGGAGGACAGAGACAGGGGGGAGGAAGCTCCCAGAGACAGGGGGGAGGAAGCTCCCAGAGACAGGGGGGGAGGAGGAGGACAGAGACAGGGGGGAGGAAGCTCCCAGAGACAGGGGGGAGGAAGCTCCCAGAGAGGGGGGAGGAGGAGGACAGAGACAGGGGGGAGGAAGCTCCCAGAGACAGGGGGTAGGAGGAGGAGGAGAGAGGGGGGGGGGGAAAGGAGAGAGGGGGAGGAGATGGGAGAGAAAGAGGAGGCGAGTCAAAGGGGAGGAAGGTAGAAAGCGAGGGGAAGGAGGGGAGAGAGGGGGGGGGAGCAGGGGAGAGGGTGGGAGGAGGATGGGAGAGAGTGGAAGGGAGGAGGAGAGAGAGGGGGAGGAGGGGGAGATGAGCAGAAACAAACTATAATTAATCACCGCTCGGAAGTCAATAAAGCCTCACTGATGAAATAAAATGAGAAACCGCTGATGAATGAGACGCGAAGAGAAAACAACACACACACACAAACACACACGCACACACATTCGGGAAGATGGATTCTGCTGTGAAAGTACAGAACAACATCATCAAAATAATCAGTTACACCTGGTTGAAAACTGGCAATATGATGACAAAGTGCACGAATAACGTTGCAAATGAATAACTTACTCCGGTGTACAGGTGGTGCCATCTTATGGCATATGTACACCTTCCTTTTTCATTATGTGGCTATCAAGTCGGGGAGACTGGGGCTTGATTGGGGCTTGGGTTTTGTTGGCGTTACGTTAAGTGCCGCTTTAACACTTTAACATGCTGTGAATGAATATTCATTCATTCATTCATTCATTCATTGTATTTATATCTAACCATCCATCTCCCCATCTATCATCCCTCATCCATCCATCTACCAACTATCCACATATCCATCCATCTCTCCATCTGTCCCACCATCCATCCTTTGAGAAGACTTGAGAAGATTGTTATTTTCAGATACTATAGTTAAAATCTCATCTCAAAAGGGCAAAGAGAATGTATTTTGTCGAAATACTGCAGTGCTGTGAGATCCACATCTCTCTATCCATCCATCAACATATCTACTATCCATCCCTCCACCCATTTATCATCCAGCCATCCATCTCTATCTCTCCATTTCTCTGCCAGCATGTAGCAGGAGTACGCAGGGGAAGAGAGTGACTAAAGTGGAACCGCGGATTGGTTCCTCCCTCCAAGGAGCCTGGCGTGGGCCGTACTGCTGGCCCAGGGCCTGACTCCCCAATCAGAAGGAAGGTTTTGGACTCCCCCTACTTAGCACATTAGTGCTGTGGTTCTTGTGTACGGGCTGTGAATCACAGCCTGCGGTCCCTCGCCGGTCTGCCTGAGTGGCGCTACCACAAATTGCTGTAAGTGCCAATTGAGGGGGAGGGAGAGAGGGAGAGAGGGAGAGAGGGAGAGAGAAAAGGATGACCTGGCCTGGCTCTTAGGACGAGCTACACGAACACGCTACACACATCTGTGGAACCGATGCAGATCAAGAGGGTAAAAACAAGAATGCTAATGTGTGACATTCCCTTAGTGCAGCTCTGTGTGTGGTGATGGTAAGGGGCTGTGTGAATTGGGGAGTGTGTGTGTGTGTGTGTGTGTGTGTGTGTGTGTGTGTGTGTGTGTGTGTGTGTGGGGGGGGGGGGGGGGGGGTTGAGGGGGTGAGGGGTTGCTGTAAATCATAGGTTGACAAAAAGAACCTTGGCCACTTGTGGTGATGTCGTCCATCATGAGTCACCAGTGGATACATGGGTGGTAATATGGAGGAAAAACAACGTTTGGTGCTGCAGAGGCCAATACCACAACCCCCAGCCCCCCCCCCCCCCCCCCCCCCCCCCCCCCACCCTATACACACACACACACGGAAAGCCTAGAGGTCAGGGGAGAGGCAAGTACACAGTGAGTCAAAGCCTTGCTGTGTACGTGTGTGTGTGTGTGTGTGTGTGTGTGTGTGTGTGTGTGTGTGTGTGTGTGTGTGTGTGCGTGCGTGCGTGCGTGTGTCTGTGTGTGCATTAGCGGCCATGAATGACAAACCAACCCTTTTTAATTGAGTTATCTTCCTTACATGCTTACTGAACATGACAGGGGAAGGACACACAACAGGGCAGGTCATGCCCTGAGGTTGCACACAACGATTGTGTGTGTGTGTATTGTGTGTACGTGTATTTTGTGTGTGAGTGTGTGTCTGTGTCAGTACGTGTGCGTGTGTGTGTGTGTGTCGCGTGGACGCCGTCAGCGGACTTCAACCTAATCACACGGGTCAGACTTGTGTGTTTGTCCTTTTACTCTCCTCTCTCCTCGGTCAGGTGTTTTTCTTTCTCCTTCCTCGCCCCTTCTCCCTCTCCGCTTATTTCTTTTTGCTTTCCTCTTATCAGCCGCTTTTGTTCTCCCTCGCGGCTTAGTGGCCACGGGGGCGTGACATTGTGTGTGTGTGTGTGTGTGTGTGGGGGGGGGGGTGCTGGTTCTCTAGACCCCTCTCGCTCAGACACAGATTTATATTGTCTATTCTACGCTGTTCCGACCCGGTGCTTCGCTTCGCGCCGTTCCCGGCGTGTCACATGTTATCCCTCACCCCCGCCGCCGCCGCCGCCGCCGCCCCCACCATCGCCGCTCTGACTGTCAAGCAGGAACAGCCCTCCACCCCCCCCCCCCACACACACACACACACACACACCCCCCTCTCTCTCCTCGCCGAAGGTACATGACTCATGGAAAGAAGATTCCGACACAACACAAGGACTCGCTTTCGTTTTGCCCTCTTACATTTGTTGATGATAAAAAAAGAAGGCGCTTTTTTGGTGAGATCAACTAGTAATTTAATTAGTGATAAAGTAAGAGGCTTTTTCTACAGCAAACATGACTCAACATGGAGAGTCTTGATAGGGGTGGAGGTGGCGATAGCATACGTTAGCTGGTCGAATATACTCAGAATACAAAGTGAGTATCCCTGATTCCACTGATTTATAATGAGGCTCTGTGTTGAATAATGTAGAGGGAAGTGTTCTCTATGTCTCTCTCTCTTGCGCTCTCTCGCTCTCTCGCGATCACCACCTCCTTGCTCCGCCATTATTATTATCCAACAATGAACTCCAGCGCCTTTGCGTCTGCATTACCATACCGTTATCATCAGGCGATGATGAATGCATTTAGAATTAAAATATACAATTAATGATAATGGATGTAAACTCTTCAGTGTGCCGGAGCTGTCGGTGTGATTGCACTAATAGGGTTTTATTTTCCGTGGCGCCATCACCGAGCGGCTTGGAGTGCTTAGCTATGTTTACCCACGTAACATAAAAGAAAAAACGAAAGAAAAAATAAATACTGCTGATCCAGAAAATAATAAATAAATAAAAACAGGTTATTAAAATCTCTTCCCCCAAATGTGGAAGGTGAGCTGGGGGTTGTACAAGATAAATTAGCACACATTAGGTCCGGTGTTCGGCCTAATGTGAATCACACTGGTGATTCACATTAGTAGCAGCCCCGGGGACCTTTGCATTGTATGACTCTCTCGAAAATTAATTAAAGACAATAATCTTGTAATTTTGCTTATTATGCGCTCCCAGACAACAGCTCTTTATCTCATGCCAGCGTGTCTCTTTCTCTTTTAGTCTTGTTTAAAACTTTGGTCATGTCAGCTAGCAGCCTGCATGGCGCGGGTGTCCAGGTGTGTGTCTGTGTCTGTGTGTGTGTGTGTGTGTGTGTGTGTGTGTGTGTGTGTGTGTGTGTGTGTGTGTGTGTCTGTGTGTGTGTGTGTGTGTGTGTGCGTGTGTGGATTGGTGCATTGCATGACGCAGGTGTCATGGTAGGGAGGCTAACGAGGGGGGAAATAGGAGTGGGACAGAAGGGGGACTGAGGGGCAGGAGACAGAGATAGAAGGAGAAAGTGAGAGGGAGAGAGAGAGCGAGAGAGAGAGACAGAAGGGGAGAGGAAGCAGAAGGAGAGGACCTGGATGAAAGCACCCGGTGCATCTGGGCTGAGGCACCGACAGACGCTAGCTCTGACAGACAGTGACACCAGCATCCCTCCTCCCTCCTCTTCCTCTTCTCCTTTCCTTCCTTTTCCAGCTTTCTGTTTCTCTATCGCGTTCGTTTCACTCCCTCCCCGCCTCCCTTACCATCCCAGCCACCACCCCCCCCCCCCCCCCAACTCCCCCCGCCCCCAACGCTCCTCTTTTTTCAAGTCGTTCAGGGAATGCCAACTCAGTTTGACTAAGAACATTAAGAGTTTCAAAGCTTTAGGGGCTGGGGGTGGTGGGAGGGGGAGGGGGAGGGAGACGGGGAGGGGGAGATTTGGCCTTTTGCAATTCTATTAGAGAGAGACTACACCAACTGCAGACAGCTCTTTCTCCCTCTCTGACCCCCCCCCCCCTACCTATCCCTTCTGGCGGTGCCTCTGTCAGCCAACAGATGCAAAGGCTTCCACATATCAAAGCGGTCGCCTTGCCAGAGCTGCGGCTCCTCGCGTTTAATGCTCTTTGCTGCGGCGGACCGTCACCGCCACGGTTTGATCCAATTGTGAACTGCGACGTGGCGACATGGATCGCCACCAAAGGCAGGCTGGATCACGGAGGAATCTGGAAGTTGCCGACCGGGAGGAAAGCAAAATAGAATCTTCCGGGGAAAGGGGAGGGGATGGGCTTGAGATTAGAGAATACAAAGCAGGCCAAAAGGAAAGAGGGAGATATCGAGAAAGAGATAATGAGAGAGATGTGAGAGATGAAAAGGGTGGCAGAAGGGAGAGAGAGAGAGAGAGAGAGAGAGAGAGAGAGAGAGAGAGAGAGAGAGACTATCTGAATAGGGTTAGAATTGAATGTAAGTGTGAAGGACCCTTCAAAGTAAAAGCGATGTACACCTACTGTGCTGTTCAAAGTCTTAATCTTTCAACCTCCCTTTCTCTCTCTCTCCCTCCGTCTCTGTCTTTCTTTCTCTCCCTCACTCTCTCTCTCTGTCTCTCTCTCTCTCTCTCTCTCAATAGGCTACACCCTCTGACACAGTCACGTCACCGTGAGACAATTTGAGGAGCGAGTGCTCCTATTTTGTATTGTGTTCCGTCACCCTTTTATTGTAGCGGCAAATGGACTTTTATGCCCGCTATAAATAAATAAATTAACAGAGTGCGTCTGGCAGAAATGTTGAGAAAGAGCAAAAGTGACACAATGATTGATTTATCCGCATCAAAAAGCTTAATAACTCTTTTCATTTCTCCTTTTCCTTTGAAGATGGCGCGCGGATCAAACAGCAGCATCAAGACAAGAGCGCTGCATTGTGGGAGGAAAAAAGCCCTTCTGTTAAAATAAGTCTTAATGAGAGTGAATTGCTTACTTGAATATGTGAGCTTCACTCAACAGATGACAGAGAGAGGGGGGGGGAGAGAGAGAGAGGGGGGGAAGAGAGAGAGGGGGAGAGAGAGAGAGAGGTGGGAGGAGAGAGAGAAGGGGGGAGAGGTAGAGAGATAAAGGCTATGTGCGTGTGCCAGTGAGGATGTGGTGGTGGTGGTCTGTGTTAGTCGCCCAAGGGACCAGGGGGTTGTTAACAAGAACCACAAGTCACCCAACCTTGACCTCTGCAATCCTATAAGCTCCATCGGACGGTCGCTAACAGCGGCCCGCTCCTTGACGACGACCTTTGATTCTTATCGCCAGCGGTGACAGGGTCGCTAAGGGGAAAGACAGCAGGGTGCCAACAGAGGGAGAGAACCTTGTCTTCCGCAGGTCAGGGGAGACGTTCCAGACCAGGAGGGGTAACTCTTAATCATAGGGTCAAAATGACCCTGGTGTACCTAAAGGCATTGAAGGCTGGACATCCATGTTTGTCTTTTTGTTTTCTCAGTACATTGGATGGATGTGGGAGTGATTAACGTTTTGGAACGACTTGTTTCATGAGCTCTGTGTTCGACGCCTGTTTGGGCGTTGTCATTTCCGTTTTTATCAGTATCTGACTTGATTAACTCAGAATCATGTTGTAAGCTATTAAAAGGCTTAATGTTATTTCATAATGGCATTGATTGTAAACAGTCGCTCGAATGTGCCCTAGAAAGGTTTTGTGTTAGTGTTTGATATCCATTGATTTCTTGATCTATTTCGATCGCCTTGAGACAAATAACACAGAGCAAAGAAAAACAGAAAGATGGTTTGGAAGTAGTCAAGTACATTTACCTTTACTTGCTACTACGTACTACATAATTTGTATTATATATTATTTATATTAGTAATATATACCTAGGGGTCATTTTGAGCAACTTGTACTTGTATAGTGCTTTTTTCATAGTAAACCAATCAAGGATCTGTACCTGTACTAAAAATGTACTTAAAAATATAATACAGGCCTAGATATTCATAGATAATAACACTGATATTATACATTTACCTGAATGTCAATGAAGGAAATGATTAAAGTATTTTACACATTCTCTCCAGCCATCAATTTGCTTGAAATGAGATTTTCCCGCCTTTTCTCCATGGACCAAAATCGGATTTCGAGAGGAAAATATCCCTGGGTTGAATGAGTCTGTTTGGTTGATGAGTTTCATTCATTAGACACTTTAAAGTGAAAATAGTTTCTGCACTAAGAACTGCAGAAAGTACAGCAGTTTTTAATTGAAGTATATAATATGTTTTCTTTTCCCTCCAGTCCTCGTTTCTACTGCGGGAGGACAAAAAGTGATGCCCTGTTGAGTCAGGGATACCAACACGTCCACCTCTCCTGGGGCTGATATTGCTTGACTTGCAGGCTGAGTTCCCATTGTGTATACAAGTGGCGCTGCGTCAATTTAAACAGTGTTTTTAATATGCCATGGACCTGGCTGCTGATCTTTAATATGGAGGCTGCCGGAATATCAAGCAGCATTGCCCTTTTGCCAAGCTTAGGAGTAACTCCACAACGGGGAGTTCCTTTAAACCTATTAATTATAGGTTTTTAATTACAGGCCTTCAGAATCAGCCTCCATTTCAGCTTCGAGACTCGAGTTACAAAGTTTGGATATAGACAAATTGCATCGGTGCAGAAAAGTGATTGGTCAATTAAATCTTCTTCGCTTCCTCTTCATGTGGGGACTGGTGAGATGACATTAGCTATATTCAATTTTTCTTATTTTCCCGTCCAACCATCTGTGTTTACATGCCCCTATATGCTCGTGTGAGACACTACGGTTTGCTAATAAATAAAAGGCATGTTGACAAATCCTCTTTGTTTAGTATTTGGTGTCAACACTGGTGCGCGCATAAATAGCGCTGTATAGCAGTGCAGCTAACCTTTGATATCGCCTGTCATCGCGACGTCATCGTAATCAATTCAGCCCCGTCCAAATAACACAAATACATAAAAACCAGCACAGTGTTCAAAGCATGTCAGAACGCAATTAATTCTCCGTACACAGTGGAGACATTAAGGGCTTGGCTTTCGACGTGACACCCATAGCAAGAGAGGGCTGTGATACAACACCCTGCTCTCACCCAGCCTGCCCACGGAACGCCCCGGTACGTCTTCAATCAGAGCCGGGGCGCAGGGTGTGTTAGCTCGGTGTTACGAAGATAGCTAGACTTACATCAATTATTGTTTATCTTACACACTATGTTGTCCGCAATGCCACGCTCGCAGTTTTGTTAATGTTGGACTTTTTTTTTTGTTTTTAGTTTTGCCGGCAATGTGACTAAAATACATTTAGAGGGGATGCGTGCGCTTTTTATTAAATGGGGTTCTCAAGGATAAGAGGACACATTGTAAATTGTGTTAATTACCTTGATTGTAGTGTTGTTAATATAAAAAAAAACAAATGTAAGAGCTGCCTGGGATTGTTTCTTGATTAGAATGTAACTGACTATTGATTAAATAATGTGTATGTTAACTAAGTAGGCCATGAGGGACGGGGGGAGGGGTAAATATAAACCAACAAAACAACAGTGTCTAAGCTGTAGCAACTTTGCGCTAGCAGTGCTAATCACAATTGCTCAATCTGAGTTTATGGCAACGAGAATCACGCCTCTTATTTCCTGTGTGGCTGCCAGTGAACAGTGAACATTCCGTTGGTGATTCACAGGGAATTGCTTTAATTTCCAGCCTTTCAATCGTCCAATTCCCTGCTTTTTCCCCCTGAAAAATACCCCAGGCCGTTGAGTGAGTGACACCGCTTTGAGTTCGCTATCGTTCATTTGAAATATTCTTCTCAAATTTACATAAATGAATAGAAAATGAAGACTGGCGAGAATAAATTAGCCCTCTGCTAATTAGCCGTTAAGCCATCTTTGAATGTCACATCTTCAGGAGGAAAGAGGTTTTTACAGTGTGAAGTGGTAGCAGGGGGTCTAAATCCAGGGAATTTGGCCCGATCTTTAGCTTTTCCTCTCCCTCCCTCTCTTTCAATCTCGCTCTCTCTCACACATACACACCCATAAATATTCCCACGCGACCAGCCACACCCCCCATCCACTCCCCCCATCCATATCCACACAGACGGGCCCATAATAGGTTAGCAAGCTGGCGCCCACAGCAGCTGTGCGTCTCTGTGCTAACGTTTAGCACAGCTTCCCACCAGCACCCCCCCACCCCACCCCACCCCACCAACCCTTCCAGGAAGCTGGATTCAAGGCGTTTCCCAGCATCCCAGCGACATGACTAAAGGGGGAAGGCAGGGGATTTGCCTAATTCTACAAAAACCTTCACTTCAAAAGGAAAATTGGACGGGCATAAAGGGAGAGCTACGGAGGAATGTTCAAATCCGCCGGTCACACTAGGATCCACCGGATGCCACACAAAGCCCGTACATGGCAGGCTAAGCGTGTGCTTAATGTCTCACTAGGATTGTCACTGGGTTGGCTGTTTTTGCATGAGCAGAGCACACGTGGAACACACACATGGAACACACACGTTGCACACGCAGCATGCACACACGCACACACATACGTTGCACACACAGCAAACACGCACACACACACGCACGCACACACACACACACATACGCACACACACACAAACATGGGATACTTGTGCTCATACTCAGTTACACACAAACAGGTATAAATATACAGAAGAGATGCTTGTGTGCGCACTCAGGCACACACCCACACACACACCCTCAGCCTCATATACAATATACCGAGTAGATGGTTGTGCTCATTCTCATGTACACACACACACACTCGCTCACTCACTCACTCACTCACCCACACACACTCGCCAACCCCCGCCCCCCCCCCCCCACCCCACCCCCCACCCCGGGTACTCACACTGGACGATGAGCTCCACCAGGGCCTCGCGGGCCTTCACGTTGAAGCCGTTGAACTGGCTGGTCTGGCAGCGGTACGAGCCCGTCATCTCCCGGGACACGTTGACCACGCGCAGCACGCCGTCGTAGCTCTCCATCTGCATGCTGCCGTCGGGCATGGGCGCCTCCTTGTCGGCCCGCGACCACAGGATGATGGGCTTGGGCTTCCCTGAAACAAGGCACTCCAGCTCCACCGTGTCCCCCTCCCGCGCCACCAGCGGGGACTTCCCCCGCGGCACGGTCAGGTTGGGGGGAACTAAGAAAGAGAAAAACAGAGGAGGGACTGATATGGGGCTCTAGAAAGTCGGCGTGTGGGGTAAAGGGGGGTGGTCGATGGTTTTCTTTGTTTGTTTGTTGCTGGGCACGGGGGCGAGGGATGGCGGATGGGCGGTGTGGAGGTGTGTGTGTGGGGGGGGGGGGGGGGGGGGGGGGGGTTGCGTGTGTGAGCGTTATGGTCATGAGGTTGAGTCACGCAGCCCTGCGTGAGGAAGGACCATGCGGAGACACACTTGCGGCGATGGATGGAGGAAGCGGTCCGGCGCTGTGCGGACGGACTGAGCGCGTGCGAGCGGTCTGGTCGTCGGCAGCGAAGGGAGGGGGGAGTATAAGATGAGCGGCGAGCAATGGGCAACGCAATGGTGGGCCGACAAGCAGATGCTCTTCTGACCAGGAGGAAAGCGGACCGGATCAAATCGATCTTCTGACGACGACGTGTGTGTGTGTGTGGGGGATTTCTGGTCATCAGCATCATCACCATCCTCATAACCTTCATCACCATGATCAACATGACTCCATGTCTCCATCATGAGGTCTTCATTCCCCTCACCATCCTCAGCATAGCCTCCGCTACTGTCATCGTTCTCACCGTCCACAGCGTGATCACTTTTTTGTCATCACCACGGTGGTCGAAGCCAATGCATGACAATACATGGAGATGTCAATGGGATCAATAGCATAAATGATGGTCATCATCGTCATCATTATCTCCCTCACCATCATCTTCATCACCATTATCATCTGCGTTATCTTCATCATCATCACCACCACCACCTTCATCATCATCAGCTCTAGTCATTCCTTTTATCTTCAGCATACCCTCTCCAGCTTCACCATCAAAACGGTGGTGCATCTTCCACTTTATCATCCCTGTCACTGTCGCCGCCACCCTCGCCACCACCATCACTATTATCACCATTATCCCCATTTATAAAGGATAATATCCACTCTCCGTTCAGCCGGCTATTACCGTGCTTTATTCAGTGCACCACGGTTTCCCGCCGAAAGCCAGTTGGACAAACTGACACAATGTTCTTACTCGCACACGGCTGCCGTAATTTCAGGCGCCATAAAATCTGTTGTAGCAATTTGTTTAGCCCCACAGGTGGTGGGTTCTAAGTGGTTTATAGTGTGGAGTTGGTGGGTGGACTTTCTACCCTCTACCCTCCCTCTCTTTCTCGCTCTCTCTCCCAGTTTTGTTTCTCTCTCACCCCAACTTTACTGTATTTTGCTTCAACGCTACACCGTTCCTTTTCAAAGCTTGGCATAGCATGATTATCATTATCGCCATAGCCCTCATCATCGTTATTATCGTTATTATCGGGATAATTACCATCATTGCGACCACCGCCATGACTTTGCACTACTAACTTATTCTCCATTCGCCTTCACCAAGCGGCTCCATCCATATTCTATTGTGTCAAACTCTTAACCCATCTTGTTTCTCACTTCTTTTTTGGGCCGTTTTTTCGCTCCAATCCATCCGTTGTCTCATGTTACACAGAGTGTTCGCCACACAATTCTCCCACAGGCCTAAAACCATTACTGCAGGTCATGGCACAAAATGTTTGCCATCAATATTTTGCCCCAGTTTAATGACAACTTTCCAAGGCCGTTTCAAAGTAAACCATAAATAATGAAAGAAGCGCAAAGGGCTGAAACATTAGATACCATTCCCTTTTACTGGTTGCCCTGTATCTGCTTGCGCTATTGTGGTGTTTGTGTGTGTGTGTGTGTGTGTGTATTCGTGTGAGTGGGTGTTTTCCAAACAAACAAGAGAGCCAAAGATGTTTCTCATCCCAGCTCTGGTGTGTGTGTGTGTGTGTGTGTGTGTGTGTGTGTGTGTGTGTGTGTGTGTGTGTGTGTGTGTGTGTGTGTGTGTGTGTGTGTGTGTGTGTGTGTGTGAATCTAGTGGGAAATAGAATAGAATGTCCTTCAGTAAAGTTGTAGCTGTTAATTTGCATTAATTTTTTGTGTGTCTGTGTATACATGATTATGTGTGTTTTGCTTGTGTGTGTGTGTGTGTGTGTGTTACTTAGATTAGAAGATAGCAGAACTAGCAGGTTTGAGTTGGCAGGCTGACTCCGCATCCCGGGCGCTAGCCAAGTTAATTTGTTTAATTAGCAAACCTGGCAAGTTGACATGGTCCTAGAGTGCCGCATGTGTGCGTGCATGTTTGCATAGGTGTCGATGCCAGTGTCTCGATATGTGTGTGTGTGTGTATATGTGTGTGTGTTTGTGTGTATGTGTGTGTAAGCGGGCGAGCGTGCATGTGTGTGCCTCCGTGTTTGTGTCTGTGTGTGCGCGCGTGTGCATGTGTGAGTGAGTGTGTGTGCTCGCGTGCGTGCGTGCGTGTGTGGTTGTGTGCGTGCCTACCTGCTTGCATGTGTGTGTGCGATTGCGTGTTTTTGTCCAAACAAACCCATGATGTTGTGTCAGCCCGGCTGTGGTTCCAGTTCACAGCCAGCTGGTGGAGAAGTGCTATCTTCCTCAGTGGAGGACCTAGCCTCTCACGGCTAGCCCCCTAGCGATATGTGAACCAACGCCATGCAGCCCAGACCGGGTACGAGTCAGATGGAAACCACACCAACGTTTCCACACTGATGAAATCACCAGTAATACCACCGTGGCTGGTACCACTACCACTTGAGCACTTGTATTGATGTTGCTACTTATTATTATTTATTATTACTTACTTTGTTATTGTGATCTTGTATTGATGCTGCTATATGACTGTCGGGGATCCAAGCCTAAGAATTTTACTCTCGTGTACTTGTACGTTAAGATGTAATAAAAGCAACTCGTATTCTGATTCTGATTCTGATTCAGTAATTGACGGTGAGGCGAAAACGAAAGCTATGAAAATAAATTAAAAGAAATGTCAGAACAAGTTGGTGCCACTGCTGACCTGCTTTCGTGGATAATGATTGGTAGAGAGGGAAAGCTCTACCGATCTACTGCAGTGGTTTTAACTGCCAATTATTTTGGTCTTCTTTGAAATAAGTCTGCAGGTACAAAACATATCTATCGAAGATGTACCTGGAATGCAAATTAGCTGTAATATAAACTTGTGTCTTGTTGGAGGGGTCGTTTTACAATGTTTGTTTAGCTGATGTTGTTTACACAAGGTTGTTTCTTGCTTTGAAAGGTCTGAATTAAGTACCAAAAAGCTATAAATAATTAAAATATAAAATTCTCCATCTGATATGGATTTCCTATTAAAAATTCACTGAAATGCAAAGATAGATGGGTAGGGTACAAAGCACAATTTCTTACATTAGAGATCCACTTGAAAAACGAAGAAAATAAATCAATGGTTAAAAGGTGAAAGAGAAGTTAAAAAAATAAGTAAATAAAGAGAAGGAGGGAGAGAACGGTGAAATCACTTAGAAGCTTTCGTGTCTTCTTTGATGTGATTCAATTCCTCCATTAGGTTGATAGGTCATCTAACATCCTCACACATCTATAAAGCAAGGCCTCTCCTAAGTGATCCAGTAAAAGAAAAATACTAAAGAAAACCATTGATCAATTCACATGGGTGGTAAAATAATGACGACCAATCAAATCCTAACAGAGCTGTGAGGCGCTAACCGACGCAGCGAAAACAAAAAAAAACAGACATTTCTAAACGTCCAGTATCGCGCTGATTTGCACTCACATGACGTCGGCTGACAAACGGGACACATTGCCTTCCACAGCACATTTCCTCCTCCTGTCTGCGTGTGTTTCTGCCGCCTAAACAGTGAATGGGGGTACGCTCAGCCTGAGGGAAAGGCTGGAGAAGGTGCGAGTAGCGAACACTTATTAGTGGAGGCGCGGCCGGTTCAGTCATTATTACACGGGGCCTATTTCAAGGCTTCAGTCGTAACTATTGGGTCTTTGGAAGACACGCCGTCGTTGTCTTTCCCTAAACTATTTAACACCACTAGTACCATTTAATCATTTAGCAGGCATTTTCTTACAAGGCGACTGACAGTGAGTTCAAATATATGTCGGATTAAGGAGCAGGTAGGGAATAGGGCGTCTTGCTCAAGGAGGTCTACGAGTAGGCTGTAGCCACTGGGGTTCAAACACCACCTTCCGGGCCCCCTCCTCCTGCTCAGCATTGGTCATTTCTGCCTTGCCTTGTGCTGTTGGGCTGTTTATAAGGCTGGAAGAAAGAAATCAAACGCACACGTTGAGCTGCAATATACCGCGCCAGGATCACTCGCAGGCATGCATTCACCCGGAAGTGCAGAGAGGTTCGGGAACACAGACACGCTCAGCCAGGGGTACGGGTGACTTGAGACGCACACACAAGCTCCCGTGATCCTTCGTAACTCGCTCCCTTTATCTTTTAACCCCAGCATAGAAGATCCGTCATTATGTTGGCTTTGCTTTTTTGTTTTTACGCAGAACCAAACAAAGCCGGCGCGATGCCGCTCCCCGTGTGCGCTTTTTAGATAGCATGCCGGCGTCTAGCGCCAGCGTCTGTGACATACGCGTCGGGCAGCGATATTGCTTTCTGAACAATAAGGCCCGGGGGAACTCTGCGTTGAGGTTAGCTTTGTTCGTATGCAACATGTTACCATGGCGGCGTCGTCCCGAGCAACGTGTTCGTGCGATCAGGAATACGTTGGAGGAGTAACTGAAGCGTAGCAGGGAGCGGTTGGAGGCACCAAAAAGACACGCGGCCCTGAGATGCCGTGGACGGAGACCTTCAACTAGTCTGTTTCTTCTTCAGCTGTGTTTAAACCCCCGACACATAACGTGTCATCAAAACGTCTCACCGCTGTCCCGCCACGCCAGTTCACCCGTTCAGCTCCGTTGCGACCTCTGCTGAAGGCTGAAGGGCGCAACAACAATGCCCCGGCATTCTGTGGATGTACGTTTTATACAGAAGGCCAGGCGAAATAACACCGCAACATTCCTGCTTTGAGCATGCTGTGCATGGGGGGGGGGGGGGGGGGGGGGGGGGGGGGGGGGGGGAGGGATTTTTCGAGCTCTTGCTTCTGGTGTCTGGTGTGGTCTTCACTGTGCTCTCATTGTGCCAAAGCCATCGTGATAGCTGCAGGGCATGCCCACTGTATCCGTGTGTGTGTTCTGCTGAGCAACTTGGTCCTTGGTGCAAACATGTGAGTATGTGTGTGTGTTAATGTGTGTTAACACACACACACACTTTCTAGAAAAAGTCTTGTTTGTGTTCTTGGTGTTCCTGATTTCTCCCAGGGGACCCCCCCAGCCTGGACAGGACCAAGACAGGCAGGGCCAGGGGCCTCTCTGTTTCCCATGTTAGCCAATCAGGGGCCCCTCATCACCGGGGCCTGGAGACCACAGCAGCTGCAGACAGCAACCGAGCCTCAGCCCTGAGAAATGTGGAAATATCTTCCTCTTTATACCATCTCTATACTGCAGCAGCAGTGGAGAGGGAGGGCCTGAGAGTGCGTTCCTCTGAGTATAAACAACGTTCATTTTTTTGTGTGTGTGGGGGGCGAGAGCACAGCGGCAACACTTTTTATCACCATGGCAACACGTTGCACTGCACACTCCTGCACTGTGTGTGTGCTGTGTTTGAGTGTTTGTTGGAGGGTGTGTGTGCGCATGTGTTTATGTGTGAGTTTGTGTGCAAGAGGATATATGTGCAAAGGCATGAGTGTGTGCACACATGTGTGTATGTACTGTATGTGTTTGTGTGTGCGCTGTTGTATGTGTTTGAACATGTGCTTGTGTGTATATGTGCATGTGTGTTTTACTGTGCTTGAGTGTGTATCTGTGTGTATGTGTTTGTGTGTAAATGTGTTGGAGTGTTTGTGTACATCATGTGTTTGTGTTTCAGTGTGTGTGTGTGTGTGAGTGTATGTGTTTCAGTGTGTTAGTATGTGTGTTCATGAATATATATGTATGTGTGCATGTATGTGTTTCAGTGTGTGTGTGTGTGCCCGTGTGTATGTGTCCGCGTGTGTGTGTGTGTGTGTGCATATTCATATATATGTGTGTACTAATGTGACAGGGTTTTATTTGGCCCAGTTCTCCACACCTGCCCGGGGTCCCAACGGCCCAGTGTGTGGTCATGCACATGCGTGTGTGCGTTGTTGTTCTTGTGTCACCATGTGTGCACGTATGTGTGTGAGTGTGTGTGTGTGTTCCCCTGGCGAGCGAGGCTGCACAGCGGAAGTGACAGAAATATGTGTGATGTGTTGAGATGGACGCCTGGCCTGACAGAGCACAATGGCATCCCACAGAGCCTACAGGGACCGGACACCATAATGTTCTGAAGGGGAGCCCCAATGGATATCAGCATCTTTGTCATGCACTTTGGGGGAGATCGCGAACGTGTTTGTGTGTGTGTGCATGTTAATGTGTGTGTGTTTGTGTTTGTATGTGTGTGCATGTGTGTTAATGTCGGGGGGGTGTGTGTGTGTGTTTGTGTGTGTGTGCATGTTAATGTCGGGTGTGTTTGTGTGTGTGTGTGCATGTTAATGTCGGGGGGGTGTGTGTGTTTGTGTGCATGTTAATGTCGGGTGTGTGTGTTTGTGTTTGCGTGTGTGTGTGTGTTTCCGGGCACCGCAGCCTATCCCTTTGAGATAACTCCTCAGAATCAGGTCATCGCTCAGAGTGAAATGTCACGGATCAGGCTTGGGAGGATCGGCACTTGGCGCGCGGAAAATCCCACCTCTCACCTGGGGTGCTCAGTGAGACGCCTTTGATTTAAATATCACAGGCATAATAATAACAACAATAATAATAATAATCCTTAAATGTGGGCGTGCGACAAGGAGCTAAACCAGTCATCATCCGAGTCGCAGGTCTCATATAAATGAACGTAATGGACCATCCATCGCAAGGGTATGTCAATATATATATTTATATAGTATGTGGCCCAGAAGATTGCTCTACTCTGAAACATCCTTTATACTAGAACAGTCAATTATGTGGCATTTTCCCTCTTCATGGAGCCTACTAGTCTGGACATGGCTCTTCAGGATGTTAAACATAACACAGAGCTGGTGATAATAACAATGAGTCGTTGCCAGCCTAGGCTGGGAAACAGTCCTCATTAAACACTTCCTGTCTTTGGATCTGCCATGAGGGTGTCTTGCTCATGGGGCGCCGGCACGACGTCGTACTTCAATCTCTTTTCCACTTAATTTGCTGTAAAATATGCAGGTGAACCATAGCCATAGCGCAGACTGCTAAAGTCAAATGATTATATTACAAAACGTTTATTTTGAGTACTTTTCAAGGTACACAAATACACAAATAGATCAATGCTTCAAAAAAATGCAACACGGTCCTACTTCTTGGACTCTGTGTATTATTAATAATTAATAACACAGATATAACCTTATCCCCCAATACATAACTCTACAGTAAGGGATGAGTACCCACTACACCCTGGTAGTGTAGTATCATTATGACCATCAACCATGATTCTCCTGACAAGGCTCATACAGCATGAGGCTCATCAGCACAGCCAATCACACACAGGTTTTTAAAATCTCATGGCGCAGGCTCACTCAAGTTGACCAATCAGAATGATGAACACAAATGAACGTACATATATATCTCGCCCAAACACATAGATACACTCCACGTGTCAAGTGCTTTAGGTGTCTTGAAAACCGCTACGTAAAAGCATCAAATTATCATAACAATTAATAGATTTAAACAAAGAATTATTTCCATTAAAACATAAAAATGTATACAATGCTTATCGGAGCAGCTATGTGCAATGCAGTTTCATGTTTTATTTTTCTATCAACTGAGCAATTAATCAATTTCTTTAATGCATTGACGTGTGTGTGATTGAGCAGTAAATCTGAGGATTTGTGAAACGGCTTTGTTTGGAAGCAGCGAGAAAGTGTGTGTGTGTGTGTGTGTGTGTGTGTGAGTGCGTGGGTTTACTGATTGAGGAGGAATTATCACTAAAAGGATTCATCAGCCTCCTGGGAAGACGTAGGTTACTGAGGTTCCCCACATACATATTCCTGCTAATCGATGAGGAATTAGACCAACTAGCAAGGGTCTCCTGGAGTTGTGCATCTCCCCATCTCAGACCTTGACTTCTGATGTGATGTGTCATGAATGATGAATGGGGTCCAACACACTGTTGTGGTGGACCCCACAGTTTCATACTTAAGATGACTATATAGGATAGTAGTTGAGGCCATGGGGGCGTCCTCTGTATGATTAGTCGGGAAATTAGTGTGTTTCTCTGCTCTCTTAATATCAGTGCATAACAATGTTAGAAAATAGGCTATGCTTTTTCCAATGCGGTTGTGTTTCACATGGACCCAACATTGCTGCTTGCTATCCTATATCCATCATCTCAAGCTAATAGGTACATCATAAATAGACAAATAGATAATCAAACTCTAATTCACACACTTGTCAAGCATGTTAGGATTATCACTAAGGCTCGGATCACATTTTGAACGTTATTTTACAGCTGTATTTAAAATAAATACACAGGCTTTAGTCAATAAGCATTCTGCGATCAGAGCATTGCTTGTGGCAAATTGTGTTCGGTAAAAGAAAAAAAAAACGAAAATCAAGAGATTTTCAGGAAGCCGCGCTTATCAAAGGTTTGAACCCCTAGAACACAACACAAAACATTCCCCATTCAAAAATGACACACGGTGCACAGAGGATGAATCAGGATAATCCACAGACATGTATAACATGGAGATGAAGCCAAAACGCCGGGACGACCGGAAAGCTCCAAAGTATCTCCCGACCCCGGCTGCAGACCATTTAGTGGCTCAGCCCTTGCTTCCAACCCTGCTCCCCAGCATCAAGCCCTGGCCGACCTGTGCCGTAATCCCTCTGAAGGCTTTTATTAAGGCCTCTAATTGCTGCTTGCTCCTTTTTCCCAGCAGTAGAACATGCAGAGGAAAAAAAGCAGGGCTTATTCCTAACCCCACCACCACCACCACCGCAAAACAGGCTGCGGATGTGCCGAGCCAAAAGTCCACGGGACTCCATTGGTGATGCCATGCCAAAAACCCTCGCCACTGATGTACAGGGCTTTGAATCACCGCATCGGTCCGTCAGAGGGGAAGCCATGCGCGGGTTTTGTAACAGGTGCTTTCTCGCAGGTAACAGGCGTTGCTTAACACGTGTTTGGTCTGAGACACCAGGCTGGAGAACAGGAAGACTAATGAGAAAACAGCGGTATACAGGGGGAGAACATCAGTAGGATAATATACCACCACACTTTCCGTATATTTGTTCTTAACATTGTTACGATCACAACGGAAGCTGTGGAGCTTTGAAGCCCATATACTCGGTAGAAGATCGAAAAATCTGACGGTTCATTCGGTTCAGATCCCTCTCTCTCTAGTCACATATTGGTTTTGCTCATTTGTGTTTGTTTCTTTTTCGCCTTCGCCTCCAGTCTCTCCTCTAAAAGGAAAGCTGCACCACTTACTAGATAATGAGGAAACAATCTGCCAGGCACGATTGATCCCCCTTCTTTATAAGAGAGGGCTTATCAAAGGGATTATCTAATAATAAATACAGCTTCCACGGCGCGATTTGAGGATCCAACCCCAGTGCAAGATGCCTGTGCAAATAGAGCAGGAGTGCAAAGGTTAAATGGGAATAAATTACACACCTTGAAGAGGAAGTGCACCTATCAAGGTATGCATTGTAAAAATAAATGTGATATATGTATAATAAAAACATCTAATATGTTATATCTTAATATAAAGGTTTATAGAAAACCAGGTATTTAGATCCAAAAGTGCATGAATGCCAATAAGGAATCACGTCACATTCATTATTGACCTCTTGTGATACGAGGTCTACCTGGAGGCATCATTGAGCAAGATGCCTAATCCATACCTGGTCCTTTATTATTCAAACAAAAATCACTCAATCACACCCAGTTCGTTTCAGAGAATTGTCATCAGCACCTTAATTTATCCCCCCCCAAAAACATCATCCATTTTCAAAACTGAAGACTTTATCGGCACACACAACAGTTAATTTTTGTGCTGTCTAATTAATAATGTCTCTTCCCTGTTGGGGAAGAGGGGAAGAGGAAGAGATGGGTCTAAACCCATCCCATGATGGGTTTACGGAGGTATCTCTTTAAAAATATATCTCTAATACCAAAGAGACTGCTTGGTTGAATACAAGTGAGAAATGTATTATTTTCAACCAGAATGGATTCAAAAACATTAAAAGCTCAAATTGGTTTTAGCTATGTGAATGAAGCACTTTAATAATTGGTTACATAACTAGTTACAAAAGGGAAGAGACAGTTGTCCATTATTCTTAATTCAATACAACAGAATCAGTGTTAGAAAGTAAAACTTTTGCATTGGCATTTCAATTAATTCCTTACTGGGTTCTGTTAATTAGCTAAATATAAATGACACCACTCATATTTCTAACAACTGAAAGTTCTACCTCTGATCTAAAATAATAATTGTATTAGTGTTTCACTTTTCCTCCTTCATGTCTTGGTTGAGTTCAGTTTATCACCCCAAGTCCAATTTGGAGTTTAAATTGAAGTACAATTTCTTAATTTGTCGAATGCACAACAAAAACAGACCACGTTTGATGTAAATAGAGGCTATGTACTGACCAAGGCTAACACACAAACGCTAGCGCTTATTGCTTCTTCTTCCACTCAACTGTCAATTGGATGTTAATGTCAATAGTGCAGGACAATAGTTACAGTCTATGTTTAAGCTAGCCATTCACATGCCCAACGTTTCCTATTCAAATGTTAGTCGCGGCGGCAGCCATATCAGATGGACGGGATAAACAGAATGGATGTTACGTGTCCGATTAGTTTGACAGATGAGGTAAGGGTTAAGGTTCACGGGATCCAATCGAACGTAATGACTCAACATGATGCTGTTAGTTCTTGTTGTAATATCATCAAAGATATTTACTCACAACTTTCAACAAAGGGCCTGGTAAAATCCCACGGCTGGAGTCTAAATGTGTGTCGAATTTCAATCATGCCTTTGGAGGCACGGTATCATGAAAACCCATGGTGGCGGTGGTAGAAGTACTTCAGTTCCTCAGTAGCCCCCGCATTTAAGAGACCACCAGAAACAACAGCCTCCCGCAATCATTGGGAGTCCGAGCCCGTCGTTTAAAGAAACAGCGCTCCGGATATTCTAATCGCATCGTTGTGAGATCTATATGTTCGTGGTAAAACGCCAACATTATGCATGGAAGTGCATAATGAACTAAAAGCACCGCAGAGAAACGGGTTATCTACTGTGTGTGCGTGCATATATCAACATATATAGAGAAGGGAGTGTTTGGGGTGTATATGTGTTTCAGCGACACGGGGACGGCGGGTGCGGGGCGGGGGGGGGGGGGGGGGGGGGGTAGCGAAGGGGACGGGGTTTCGAGAGGGGGGTGGTGGGGGGGGGGGGGGGGGGGGTGCGGAGGAGGCGGGGGCTGTGAGACTCACCAGTAGTGGAGGAGATGTTGACGTCGATGCTGATCTCGGGGATTCCGCCCCCCCGCAGCGCGGCCATGCACGTGTAGGTGCCGAAGTCTGTGAACTTGAGGTCTATGATGTCCAGGTTGGTGGTCCCGGGCGAGATGTCGGGGTCCGTCTGCGTGATGACCATGCGCTCCGAGCTGCGCAGGGCGCGGCCGTTCTTCAGCCAGCTGAACATCAGCTCCTCGGGGGGCGTGGCTTCCACCTGGGAACACACGGGTGGGTGGAGGATGCGCATGTGTGTGTGTGTGTGTGTGTGTGTGTGTGTGTGTGTGGGTGGGTGGGAGAGTGTGTGTGTGCATTATGCACGTGCGTGTATTGCAAACTATAAGATGTTGGTTTTTTTAGCAATGATTTGTCATTAGTGGCTAATTGCCGGTCAGACCTTCCATAAGTCACAGATGTGATCATTTGTTGATCAAAAGTATCGTGTGTGTGTGTGTGTGTTTAAATGCGTGTGTGCATGTGTACGTGTTTGTGTGTGTGGTTGAATGCTTGTGTGTGCAAGTGTGTTTGTGTGTGTGTGCGTGTGTGTGTAAGTGATGAGTCCCCATATCCCACGCCCCTATAAGCCCACGGCTGCTTCCACCGTACCTGACACGATATTTTGACTTCACGTCCGATCTGGATGTTGTCATCGTTGTGGTAGGGGTCAGGCGTGATCCAGAAACGCCCTTTCTTCAACGCTGCAACGGCGACAAAACACACACAAAAAGATATGCCTATATCAACAAGAAACGGAAAATAAGGTCACGGGTTTACACTGTCCAGTCCACGCCGGGCAGGCCAACGATGGATCCATCTCCGTCCCTGTACTTTATTGATATCCTTGGGTTTTTCTGCTCCCCGCCGTCACTTGCCATTATCACCGCTATCGGGTGACTTTGGCCGCGTCCACAGCAGAATTTCAATCACAATGGGAGCTGCAGCCCTACCGCTTTCATGTCAGGCGTTTGGGGCGACTGAGCAGGCGAGGTGAGCAAATATTGGCAGAAATTGCATCCTCTGCTTAACGCGTCGTGGCGTAAAAAGGACAACGACACACGCATGCTGGGTAAGAAGGGGGAGGAAGCGGATCCTAGCATTATTTAAATGAGCTCTAGTCAGAAGAAGATGAAGCTGCAGGAAAAAGTGAATCCCCACGGGGAATGATTTTGTTATCAAAAAACTTTGGTTAACAATAACTGCTGATCAGGTTTTCTAGAAAATGCGGTGCGCATATAAAGAACATCTATATACATTCACACTCACACACAGATACACAACCACACACACACGCAAACGCACACATGCACGCAGAAAGTCTCACACACATTCTCTATCTCAGGCAAACCGTTAAAAAATGGAGAAGTAGCTTACAAAATATCCATCATTGCTAATCTAATTTGCTTTGCAAACTCCATTTGCAAGGCTCGGCCTCTCGGAATGTAAAAAGCTGATTCCTTTATGATGCTGGCTGCTGTATTGGTTCCAAACCACGCGCCTACTCTCCAATTCATATCCACCTCAGCAGAATAAATAAATAAATAAATAAAGGAATAGAAAACAGACAGACAGACAGACAGACACACACACACACACACACACACACACACACACACACACACACACACACACACACACACACAAAACCGCCAGCGCCACGGAAATCTGTTCACCTAAGCGTTCCCGGGTGACATTATCGTAGTCGGTTTGGCCAAGAGATAATGGAAACAAAACCCGTGTGTCAGATTTAAACATAGGAAATTGAATGCGCAAAAGGAAGAACAAAAAGAAAGAAAGGAGAAAAGTTCCAACATGGCTCGACGGTGCGTGGATACCGCAGAGGAGTGGCACACGCCTCCGCAGCCCGAACCCGCGCCCGGTGTTTGACATCAACGGCGTTGAACGCAGCTTTCCTTTTGTCTTCTTTTTTATTATTTTTGCGCACCAATGTGTGCAAATAAATGTCCATGATGGTTTCCCCTAACATTTACACATATAGAAAGTCGGTTTTTATCGGCGCTTGATACAGCCCATGTGTGGCGCTCCCACACCGGAGCTCAGGCCGGTCACAAAGGGTTTGACCTGCTATTTACGGTTGCATAGCTAGTATACACTTCTAAATCGCGGTTTGAATCCATTGGGACATTTTTTAAAGGTGCCGTTTCCAGTCAAATTGCCTTTAAGTGAGGCTATTGTTTCGGGAAGGGTGTTGTATAATTCGACAATTGTATAGAACTATTGTCCAAACGATGGCTCTATAGAGAGCTGCTGCTACGCTCAAAAACAATGCATGACTGCGCCGTTGCGTAGGCTTTTGACTACATAATGAGATCTCCTGATCCAAAAATACATATCAAGAAAAAGTCGAATGTATTTGTAAAAGGACTCCAATTTCTTCTTCTTTTTTTTTAAATATGTATATTACAATATCTTAGCATTCGTTGATGATTTAGGTGACGAGTCCTCGTTTACTCGTTTTGAACGGATAACTAGAATCATCAAGGGCCCCACGCTGAGCTCTCGATGCGTGTGAACGCAAAGCCTGGCGCCGTTCCCCCTTCGCCCTGCTTACCGCCATATGACGAGCCTCCACGGGACATTTGGCGCGGCTGTCAATCACGTCGTGGGCGTGTCAAATACCGCATGTGTTCCGTTAAATGTTTTTGGAATTTCACAGCAACACTCAATTTGTTTGTTCTGACTCGAATAAAAATAATAATAAGAAAAGGGAACGGGCGGCCCGTGAGATAGACAAGATCTACAAGAAAAATGGGGATCTTTTATTTCCCTATCTCTTTCTTTTCCGATCTCTTTCTTTCCTTTTGTGCGTGAGCCGGTGTGGTGGCGTGACGCGGAGAGATGTCCCGGGAGTGGGGGACACAGACGCTTCCTCTCCAGACTGTCTGAGAAGGCTTTGGTGTGTCAGCACTTTCTGGAAGAGCGGGGAGACATCTATAAAGGAGACGGCCCTCTTATCTAATCGTACCAGTCCCTACGACCGTGCGCACGCGCGTGCGTGCATGTGTGTGTGTGTGTGTGTGTGTGTGTGTGTGTGTGTGTGTGTGTGTGTGTGTGTGTGTGTGTGTGTGTGTGTGTGTGCACTTTCTTCATACGTTAAAAAAGGTTTGTTTTATGGACTGCTTTTCTGTCCTTCTGAAATACTGTTGCCAGAATCAAGTAATCCTTTAACAATGCACTCAGAGGTCCTAAGCATGTATGAATTGCAAACCATTGACATTGCAAACGTTTGAAAATGTTTCTACATTGGATAATGTGGCGGTTTTAACAAAATAATGATTGTATTACCATCAGATAACGATGGTAATTCAGTGATTCTTTTGTAAAAACGTCTTTCCACACATCCCCATTCTTATGTATATCTTATGCTACCCTTTCTCTGTCTCTTGAGGTAAACTGACTGACCTATGCACATATCTCTCCATGTTTTATCTTTTGACCTTCTCCGATTTTTCAGCAAACAGGGAAACAGTACATTTCCTTAAATTATAATTAAGAAATAGATGCAAGACTTAGAACATTAACATCTTTCTAAAGCCAAACCGCAGTCTGAGACTGGATTCAAGAATTAAAGGTAGAAAGCAAACCCCTTTCATTCGAATTGTTTCATTCTCCTTGTTACACTTTGCGCATCATGCAGTATATATATATATAAATTGCATGTATCAAGGCTGAAGTGCAACCGTAGTAAGAATGATTAATGCCCAAAGACATCCAAACACCGGCTTGCAGCATGCGGTAATCTCCAGCCATTAGGATGAATCACAGGCATTAGGACAAAGCCATGAACCACGATTGTAAAACACAAAGATGAGCAAAGACAACGGAGCAGTGAGTGCCTCTCAGCATATAACCTGCCGTCTGACTTCAGCAGCCGTACTTAATGTGATTGGACGATTCCCCGGGATTATAGATCAGCCCTCCTGGGTGATTATTTACACACACCGATTTTATCGCAAAATCAATATCCAATTTTACCGTTTGAGAGTTGTCTGATATTGCACCATGACAAAACGATGTAAGTGTTAGCTGCGGTGCATTTTATACGTACGTATGTACGTGACCCCGGTTATTTTCATTAAGGATAATCAATGTTTCAATTAATTTCTGAATATATTAGCTCATTGCTTTACAGGTGTGTTGCTGTGTGACTGTAGGGATTTCTACATTTTATCTGCTTATTGATGGCGTCCATGTTGATGTTCCAACTGTTCCAAGATTACATACACAATTACACTTTCCTTAATAACACTTAATAACTTAGTCTGGGATCAAGGGGTTTCTCTTTTCGGCACGTTATGTTTGTCTTTGGGGAGTCAGTTTGACTCAATTACGAAAATAATATCCATCAATCGATCATAACGTCGCACTATTTAAATTCATTGCCAAGACCATACACTCTACTATTTTAATGTTTTATCCTAAAACTTCATGATACTTAACAAAAAAAAAATACACCATCAAACCCCAATTATTTTTAAGTCACACAGTGGCAGTCAACTCAACAACTGATACGTTCCCAGAAACCCCGCTCAGCGGTCTTCTTTCACACCCCTCAGCGGCCAAGTTAGGCCCTCGCCAACAGCTCCGCGGTGAGAGTGCACTGCCAAACCACATCTTCGCCATTAGCCGCTAGACAACGGGAAGCATTACCCGATTGCTTCTGTGAGTCAATACTTTCCCAATCTCCTGCTGCTCTGACAGCAGCTCTGTAGTGTCCTGTCCTTCAGTGCTATAGCGTTACGGGGGAGAGAGAGAGAGAGAGAGAGAGAGAGAGAGAGAGAGAGAGAGAGAGAGAGAGAGAGAGAGAGATCCACCTCTGCATATGTCTACTCATGCATATTTCAAAACCGTTATTTATTTATTTTGTTGCTTACTCCCGCTGCTTCTACATGCTGGAGTGCCTTTTTTATTTTTTTATAATCCGACTATAAATACTGAAAATGAGCTGGCGTTGCTGTAAATCGACCGTATTCTGTGTACAGGAAAGATAAGTGGGCATCGGCTTTCCCGGGGTGTAGTCAATTAAGCTGGACGGCTCCAGTGGAAAAAAAAGAGCGAAACATTCTCGGAAATATCTATCTGCATGATGGCGAGGAGGACACAATATTTGCACCAGGAACTACTCCTGATCCCGGGGAAGAAGAGTCAAACAATCAACAGGGTGTCGCTGTGACTCTATCGCCGCATCTGAAGCACGCTCAAAACCACGGAAGAAGTCTAACGGATATTTATACGGGTTTCCAATCGCTCACAGCGTTTTCCCACTCGCTCATGAAGTAGACTGCACCCCACACACAAGTATCTCACACCACTGTAGTGTCCGCCATCAATCTCGCTCCTCCGAGTGTGTGCGTGTGCAGATGCATGCATGTGCTTGTCTGTGATGGTCTTAACAAATGCAGGAACATATACGTCAAAGTCCTGCAAAGGATGCATGCGTGTGGTCCTGCGTGTGGCATGTTTGTGTGTTAGCTTATTTGTTAGCATGAGCGTAAGTGTAGCAGGGATGGCGAAAGTCACACAGGGAAACTGCAACTATTTATTAAAAGCCATGCCAGTGTGATGAGTACTGAGGCACTGAACAGGTGTCAGCCTAAAAAGAAACACACTCCTTTTGAATCATCGATGGAAGCCTTTGGAAGCAAAAGCTCCTCATTACCTCTGTCATTGACCCTGGACATCTCAGTGGCTGCAAGCCAAGACAGGCTGCATACAAGGCAACTCCTAAGCATCCAACAGTAACACTGCTGCAGAGAGGTACCTCTCCTAATGATATTACCGTGGGATGAAATCAAGGCTTTTACTCCCATAAGAGCATATGCATCTCGCTTTTCCTCTTAGACGGGCGGGACATTTTAAAATAGATACCTAATTCTATTATTATGCTTTTGAGGTAATGCAAAGTTCAAAACTGATTATAGCTTGCATACGATGGCCTCACTCTGATCATCTCTAAACACATTATAGTTTCCATACGCTCTTCTATTATTTCATTATGAATATTATTCATATCATTATGATATCTTTTCCAGGGAACCTGGGAATGTATATGTGAATCGCCACGGTCTGCATTAGTAACCTTGCCGCTGGAGATAAAGGGCAACTTGAAGATGAAAAGAACAGATAATCACACAGAGACATGTGTCCCCAGTCCCCAGGGCCCTACTTCTGCAATAATAGAGAGAGAGAGAGAGAGAGAGAGAGAGAGAGAGAGAGAGAGAGAGAGAGAGAGAGAGAGAGAGAGAGAGAGAGAGAGAGAGAGAGAGAGAGAAAGAGAAACATGTATGCATAAGGGTCAACCATAGTGTGATAAACTGTCAATGATCAGGTAGATGGGTAAAGAAAAGTCCTTATCTGGCCTAATCCCAGGAAATAGTTTGATTAACCCAACCCCATCTCAACCATTACCTCATTATCGAATACTACAGTCTTACTTTTCACTGTACATACACATTTAATGGTTTATTATATTGTATTTTTAGACATTTAAATATTTTATATTCTTATTTTGTATGTTATATCTTTTTTACTTTAACTGCTTTGGCAATGTAAATGTACGTTTTCCAAGCCAGTAGAGCCCTTTGGATCTTGAGGGGGAGTGAGAGAGAGAGAGAGAGAGAGAGAGAGAGAGAGAGAGAGAGCGCCCTTCACCCTCACGAATGTGCCTGTGTGTGTGCATGTGCTGACGTGAACGGGAGCGTGTGTGTAGCCAGGCATGAACACCACTGTGCTTCCCTCTCCGTCAGTAGCCAGGCGGCGCTGCTGTGTGTGTCTGGCAGTTCTCAGCGACACCATCAGTACATAGAGCTGAGCCCCGTCTGCCAGCCAGGAGCAGAGGGATGTGTTTCCAGCCCTCTCGTTGCACACCTCCACCCCCAGCTCTTCTGCTGAAGGTTACACCCAACAGGACGACCAAGGGATTAGTGCGGTGGAGAACACAAGGTGCCCAGTATAAAGTTCAGCTCGGCGCATTAACCTGGCAAATAGTAGTTATATATGTATGTATACATATATATATATACATATATATATATATGTATACATACATATATACATACATATACATATATACATATACATATATATACATATATACATATACATATATATACATACATATATATACATATACATATACGTACATATACACATATACATACATATATATATACATATATATATATCACTCTCTGACGCTCTATGTTATCTTTTTTTAGCCAGGTCCTTGAAAAATATAATTTAAATGTCAATGTCTTATCTCCCTCTTTAAATAAGAATACATAATAAACAAAAATACAATATTTAATTACGTATTTATTGATTTCTCCGCTCCCACCACCTCAGTCCTCCTGTTGTCAAAAGGCTGCCTGCTGTTTGTGTTTCGTTTTAATTGTGCATGCTAGGGCACTTGCTAACCTTAGATTTTAAAGGTGTAATACAACACAAGTTAACTATTATTATTAACAATAGTGGCTAATCACGGCAACAGTAGCCCACGAAGCTCGAAAATAACTGAACACACTGACTCACGCATGAACGAACACACACACGCGCGCGCGCACGCACACATGGGCGGGCACACACACACACACACACACACACACACACACACACACACACACACACACACACACACACACACACACACACACACACACACACACACACACACATACACAGGCTAACTGGTGTATTATCACACCATCTTTCTCCACATTAGCAGCTTTGCTTCATCGGAGCACCAACACCATTAGAGTCACACCTCCTTCCCTCACACATGTCCGGTGCCTGGGGGTGAGTCAGAGTGTGGGACGGTGGCTGAATACCCATTACACACACTCCTTCCCCCAGTCCACACATCACTCCCATAAATACAGACAGGGTCACGCGTCACGGTTCCTCACGTTCTCAGAGGCTTGCCAAGAGAACACGGATACATGTTCAGAATAACAAAAGACAAGAAATCAGAATAAAGAAAAAGGTGTGTTTGAGTGAACACGAGGACACACACACACAAATGCATATATACACACGCACAAACACACACAAACCTGCACAAACTCCAGGGGCATAAGCACTGGTCTCACAGACACACAACCACACAACCACACAAACATACACACACACACACACACACACACAAACACACACACCAGCCAATTCACTCCCGGCATCCATTAGGGTTGGCATTTATAAATGAAAATATATTCAGCACTCTGCCACAATTTATTCACTAGCAAATTCGATAAGGGTCATCTGCATGTCGCTTCACATGCTGACAGGCGGATTCTCCAAGAGGTATGTCATGAGCCAGTATTTTTCTGTGTTTTTTCCAGCTTTAATCGTCTAAATATAAATGGCGGGGATTTCATACTGAAACCAATCTTATTCTGAAACCAATTAGACTCAAAGTGCCTGCAGTGCGCTAAACTGTGTGTAGGCAGTTGGTTGCTTGTGAGCATGCATGCGTGTGTAAGTGTGTGTATATGTGTGTGTGTGTGTTTGTCTATGTGTGCATACATGTGTGGGTTGTGCTGGCGTGTGCGTGTGTGTAATGTTTGCCCGGCTGGAATGGCAGATGTCTCATTTGTCAAAACCTTGTACCTAAAATTGTACCGCAAACTCCTAGAGGAGTTTTGTAGAGGAAACTGATGATTGATTTCTGAATCTTTGATGGCGGCAGAAACACTTTTCCCCTCTCCACATCACACAGAGAGGAAGTGCAGCGCTTCAGGGAAACACGAACACAAACTGGGGCCCTTTGTGAATGGGGCTCTTTAAAGGTAAGGGCCCATCCTCTATCATGCGATTGCATCAACCCCGGGCTCGTTTTGCCAATTTGAGCAGGCATGGATTTAAGATGTGAGTTTGTGTGTGTGTGTGTGTGTGTGTGTGTGTGTGTGTGTGTGTGTGTGTGTGTATGTTTGTGAGTGTGTCTGGGGAGGTTGAGAAGTCATAAAAGGAAAAACATTATGAAAAAAGTCTATGTTTATGCCATATGTGTTGTGTTGCCATGTCCGTTGATTGTCATCAGCGTGTCCTCAGCACTCGGAGGGACCCAAGTGGAACCAAACAAACAGCATCAGCCAAGCTCACATCTTTAAAAAGTGGCTTTTCGTTCGCAAAATCAACCGTGTTTGTGACAAAGCCTGGAAGCTGGAGTGGACTTGAGAGCAGGGCTGTTGACCAGCTTCGGGGAAGTAGGTTGTGTGGAAGAGACGTAATCCATAGAGAGAATGTCATCAACGGAGCGAAGTGATGCAGAAAGGCGGTCAGGCCAACTGACGAGAGAGAGGGGAGAGAATGGGGGGAGGGAGGGGAGTGGAGGGGGGGGGGGGGGTTGGGTTTGCTGGAAGGCTTGCTGGCTGGTGGAGGACGGCATGGGCCAGCAAAGCTACCATCTGCTGGGGTTGAACATGTGCCGATCCGAACACACAATCCCTGCTGGCGAACACGGCCTGGGAGGGCGTCTCAGGGACTTGGGGGGGGGGGGGGGGGGGGGGGAACAACAAACAGTCACATCATTTTTAAATGACTAATGGTAATGTCTGTGAGTGTGAGTGTGTGTGTGTGTGTGTGTGTGTGTGTTTGTGTGTGTGAATGTGTGCATGACAGTGTGTATGTGCGTGTCGGTGGTTGTATGCTCTTGCATGTGTGTTTGGGTGTGTGTGTGCATGCCTGTGTTATGTGATTACGTCAAAATGTGTGTGTGTGTGTGTGTGTGTGTGTGTGTATGTGTGTTTGCCAGACAGTAACAAAGGAGAGGTGGGAGCCCTTGTTGACTTTTGCTGGCAAATCTTCAGAGCCCACCCGGTGCAGATGACCTTCACGCCTGGCCACTCACGATGGCCGGCAATCTGCAGCAGTCGTCACAATGGAAAAGCCATTCCTCAGTTCTAAGAGTCCTTTCGAGACGGAACTGCCTCCAATTGTGCTGCCTCGGTTCACGTCTCGGAGTATGTTGACCGACAAGCTTTGTTTTGCGGTCGCCGCCCTCGTTACAGCCTTTTCCCTTTGTTTGACGCCATGCTGGCTGAGACCTCTCTGTGTGTTGTTGTTGTTGTTGTTGCCGAGGTGGAGACAGCACAGCGAAGTTTTCTCTTCACTTCACAACTTCTGCTTCTGCTGCTACTGTTGCTAACTCCTGCTCGATTGGAATACCGACATTTATCTCTCCTTTGGGATGATGAGAACGGGAAGACATGTTAAACCTGCACTAGGTCGGTTTTTTAAATTAGCAACCTCTAGTGGCTTGATTTGTAGCTACAATTATAGCTGTATTATTTCCCATGGTTGGGGGGTTGGGGGGGGGGGACAAGAATCAAACGATTTATAGAGAAACCTTTGCTGGATGGATTGACTCGTGGATGGCCGTGTGTTATTAGTGAGAAACGTTCTAGGTCCCACACATTTATGGTATAAATAGCTGCAGTAGAAAAGTCACAAAGTGCAGGTTTAAAGAATGATGTAATCCCTAGGGGGGGCGGGGGTGTTGGGCCCCCCATGGTTCTGACACCTCCTGTTGTCCTCGGCGCTGTGTGTTTCCCCGACGGCAGGTGTACGTACGTGAAAGACGAGAACAATAGTAGCTTCCGTCGTCCCCGTGAATAGGCTCGGTTGCCATGAGAACATCTCAGAGATGGCAGCGGTGATGCAGCCAGTGATGTATCATGTGGTTTTAGTCTAACGGTTCTGGGGACTTTCTAATGATGACGGATGACAATGCCGCAGAGTGCTAGGGAGTTACATTTAGGGAGGACCTTTTTTGGGGGTCGGTGATTCTTTAGGGAAGGAAGGGAGGACAGAGTCACATACCTTCAAAAGGAAGTGGATACCGGCGGACGTTCAGCGCGCATTCGGAGGACGCCGCCGCGGTTTCCCTTGTTTTTCTATCACAAGGGGGCCTGCGTCGGTGAGTGCTCTTGACAAAAGCTGTGCACGAAGACCGTCCCGTTGACGACGATTACAGGTGATGCAAAAGCAAGTGAAGCACGCAGAGAACGTCTCGTGATGCTCTGAAGAAGCGAAACCGACTCGGATCTCGGTGCCTTATTTCCCAGCGTAAATCAACGGTAGGTCTTAATATGAAACAACGTGCACAACTATTTATATATTCAACAGAAATGAAATCCACTTGAGCCTTGCATTGTGTTTCTTTGTATAGGTTTTCTTTCTTTTTTTTTTTTTGCATATCCAGAGAAACATGCCTAATTATGTTTTAATTGGGGAAGTAAAACTACGGACAAACAATGCATAGTAGAACTCAAACACACCCACACACACAAGCGTACGTGCATTCACACACACACACAAACACACACACACACACACACACACACACCAAATATTTGCCTGGTAGACTCTGTTTACAGCAAATAAGCTCCTTATCCAGAAGACAAAGTTGTTACAATGAAGACTGCAGCAGTGTCCAAAAGCTGTTTTTCTCCCTCCAATTATTACAGCACAAAATGTGCTCTCCTTAACATCAAGTATGTGTATTTCAGCCACACACCACAGCCTAAGAACCCCAAAGAGCATGTTTTATTCTAAAGTGAATAAGGTGGAGGAATATGGAGTCCAAAATATTGATGAATTGCAAACTGATTAATAAGCAATTCAATGGTGATGAAAAACTGGTTTAGAAGTTTATAATAGTAGGCATGTTTGAAATTGAGAGAAGACAATTTAAAACAACGAAGCCCAACAATGAGGCAATTTATCGATTGCTAGATAACTAGCAACTGTAAATAAATAAAACATGTATAAATATAAATCCAACAATCGGTAATAACAAACATGTATGAATGCCATTTAAGGAGGCTTGTGAGGCACTTTTATCCACAGCGCCTCACAATATCATGAGTACATACATTGTTATCATGGGTCCCCTCCCCCGGTGGGACTGAACCCCCTAACCCCTGACAGAATGTTAACGCCGTGCTTGGGCCAAAAAGATCCAGCTGTTGTCATGGCGGCCGTCGGTCAGCTAGCAACACCGGTCGTACCCGCCCTTCCTGGCTTCACTAAAACATCCGTTACCAATACCATTAGCAAAAATCTCTTTATGCTAATGGCTGTTTAAGTGAAACCAGGAAAAGTGGTCACGATGGTTTGATCGCCCAGACTTGTGCCTTTAAGTACATTTTCCTGCTATGGAATCATCCTGCATTGATTCCGGGGGTGAGAGTGCAACAGCAAAACAAGTGGTACAGAAAAGAGGCTCTTTGATATTCATAATGAGCCCATGGCAGTAAGACATGCTCCGCTGCACTCAAAGGGAAGGGCCTCGGACAAATATGAATCCAGCAAGTGATGGCCAAACAGTCTCTTACATCCTCGCCGTTGGATGCCCTTCATTATGGCTGAAACGGCTGTTTTAAACAGTGACTTTTAATGAGCACTTATACACTCACACACTGCCTCCAACATCGCCCTTGCCTGTGCTGAATACACAGTCACAACTTTGACTCTGTGATCTGATAGTATAATGGTGTAGTGTGTGTGTGTGTGTGTGTGTGTGTGTGGGCGCATGTGCGTGAGGTCAAATGTGTTTCTGTGAAATTGTGCGTATCAGGTCAAATAATAAACATGCAATATTGATTTCATGCCTGGACGGCTTTGGCAGAAGTGGAAGTGCATTATATATATATATATATATATATATATATATTTAAAAAAAGAAGCTAAACAATCGTTCTTTCTTAAGGACGTTTGTTCTTTTTTGTTGTTGTTTCTGTTTGTTTGCCATTTCGTTCTTTTTTGTCCTTTCTCCTTTCCTTCCTTCTCGTTCATCTCTCCATCTCCCTTCACCTGCCGCATGCCTTCCACTCTCTCCCCACCACCACTCTGTTCCTCACCTCCTCCCTCCCTCCCTCCCTCCCTCCCTCCCTCCCTCCCTCCCTCCCTCCCTCCCTCCCTCCCACCACCTCCGGACCCCCCCCCCCCCCCCCCCCCCCCCCCAAGGCCCGCCGCTCACCTCGGACCACGATGGTGGTGGACTTCTTGGCCGGGTTGCCCACGTTGTTGCTGGCCACGCAGCTGTAGACCCCGGCCTCGTCCGAGGTGATGGCGGGCAGGGTGAGGGTCCCGCCTTTCACCAGGCTCCTCTGGGGGAGGCTGTCGTTGCTGCTGGCCCAGTTCAGCAGAGGCGAGGGCTCCCCGCCCGTGGTGATGCACACCAGGGACACCGTCTGGCCCGGGTTCACCACGATGGGGTCCTCCACCAGCAGCTTGATGGACGGCGAGGCTGCGGGAGAGAAGAGGAACAGCAGGGAGAGATTTAGTCGTCCGTTTCATTTCGGAACGGATTTATCTCCGGTGGCAAAGAATGTCGGACGTGGCCGTGGCAAACAAAAAAAAGAGAGCGAGGTATTCGGGGGTCCCGGTTGAGCTGTAGGGCCTACGTCGGGCAGAAAGCCGATATCTATGTAGGTGGAGGGCACGGTGACGTGGCCCTGAAATGTTGTGTAAAGAAAGAATGGAATAAACATGTCAAGTGGACTTGGTGGAACAATAAAACACGTCTGCTTTAAAGGGTTTATTGGTCATAACATCTTCGCGAAAAACACTGTCGATCGTTGGTCGTAAACAACCGTTTCAACAAAGCGATGTAGCGGGATTAGGACACGACAAACCTTACTTTGTTCAACGCGTCTTTGATTCCCTTCACTTTCTTTACCCCAAACGGGTAACTGTCTCACATCGTTTTCTTTTAAAGCCTGTTATGTTTGCGGCTATCTTTCGAAAGCACTACATCCTCAGCTCAGTCTCTTAAGGAACACATACGGTTTGAAAATCCTGCATCTCCAAAATATATTTGCTACTATTAAGTCACTTATCAGACGCTTTTATTCAAAGCAACTTGAGTGAACGGACAGGTCTGTAAGGAGTAGGTTAGGGGGGGGGGGGGGGGGGGGGGGGGGGGGGGGGGGTAGCTTGCTCAAAGAAACCTAGGCGGTAGGTTGAAGATATTGGGGATCGAACGTTACCTCTCAGCGTCCTTTCAAGTCGAACACCCTTGCAGTTACACTATGCTGTCCATTCCGGCACCGTAAAGCCCACAGCCGATGTAGCACTAATTTCGGTTTATATTTGTAGTGTGAACCCAAAAATAAACCAAATCGAAATGCTTTTAGACACGACCAAATTGAACCACGTCGGGCTCGATAAGGCACGAGCGAGACCGTCACGTACGGAGGCGTACCTGACGACGTACAGTCCCGAACAGCGCTGGACGTACCGGTCTTATTGGTGAGTCTGAAGATGACGCTGCGGTCCGGGATGCCACAGACGTTGCGGACGGACGCGATGCAGCTGTAGTTGGCGTAGTCCTGGGGCCGCAGGTTCTTGAGCTTGAGGATCTTCGTCTCCCCCTGCAGCTCGGGTCAAACCAAAAACAGGGGTGTGCAAATGTGTGCAAGAAAAAAGTTCATTATGGTCGAGTGAAAACGCCATTGAAAAACGGGAAAAATACGAAATAAAGAACCCAGGAGGGAGAGCCCCCCCCCCCCGCCCACATGATTTTACGGTTACTAAATATCCGCAGGAGGGATGAACATGCGTGCATGGAGGATGTTGATATTTTTACATACAGCAGACATCGAGACGGTTACTCGCAACCATTTTCTACCTCCGTTTGAGGGAAAAAGAAATCCACATCCGCAAGTAATACGGAGCGACAGCGGCACAGGAGGTAGCACGGGTTGACTGGCGACCGGAAGGTTGCTAGTTCGATCCCCGGCTCCTCCTGGCTGAGTGTCGAGGTTTTCCCTGAGCAAGACTCCCGCTCCTGACGAGCTGGCTGTCGCCTTGCGTGGTTGACACGGCCGTCGTTGTGTGAGTGTGAATGTGTGTGTGTGTGAATGGGTGAATGTAATTGCACTAATTGTAAAGCGCTTTGAGCGGCCACTGGTTAGAAAAGCGCTACAAAATTGCAGTCCATTTACCATAATAACCACGTCCGGGTGTACAAATGTGCATCGCGCCACGATAAGCAGTTCCCCATTACAACTATTAGCTGCCAGCTTATGACTATGCACCGAACTGTGAAAAACGGATGCGGTGGAATACTGAGAGGCATCTCATTTGCAGATTTGCCCAACATACACGGCAGGCGTTTCATACCCCCCATGGGTGAGCAATAGCCGTTTTTTCCGTGTGTGGGCGATGGAGTCTCTGCACTCATTGTTTCCATGACACGGGGACTATGGAACTCTGGGAAGGCAGGCGGGGGGACTTTTCCTCAAAGAAGGAGGGGATCATATCGCTATCTCGGCCATCGGGCGCTCCGCCCACCCAGCGGGGCGGGGGGGGGACATGAGGGGGACATGAGGGGGACATGAGGCTTTGATCCAGCAGGACGCTGTCAATGGTGAAGGGGAAGGGCGGGCCGCTGATTAAGACCCTGAGCGGGGCCCCATGCTGGGGCGAGGGGGCCCCCGCCACGTGGCAGCCAGACGTTTCCTTCATTTCATATGAGGGGCTGAGGACACGCTGGCTGGATTAAATTAAGAGGTTAATGCAGACTCTCTCTCTCTCTCTCCATCTCTCTCTCTCTCTCTCTCTCTCTCTCTCTCCTCGTGAGGCTTTGGGAGGAGGGGGACAGGGGCTTGATCGTAGGCGAGGCGGCGACGTGATGCTTTTCACGAGAGCGCAGCTCTCCGACGCAGCGGGAGGACGGACCGGAGTGAAACATCCTCTTTGGACGGCGAGATGAAACTTGACGTGGAAGCTGGTTCATGGGAATAGGAGGGAGGGAGGGAGGGAGGAGGGAGGGAGGGAGGGAGGGAGGGAGGGAGGGAGGGAGGGAGGGAGGACTGATAGACAAATCTAGCGGAGGTGTGAAGGAGGTGGGGAAATAGGACGGACACTGACGGCTGGGAGGTAGAGGAGCCGGCTGTACGTGTGAGCCCAATTATGAACCGAGGGAAAAGGCTGTGAGAGATATGTGTGACAGAGAGACACGAGTTAGAGAGAGAGAGAGAGAGAGAAATAAAGAGGGAGAGAGAGAAAGAGAGACAGACAGAGTTAGAGAGAGAGAGAGAGAGAGAAAGAGAGAGCGAGAGAGTTATAGAGGGGTGTGAGTGGGTTGTACGGTGATTAAGTAATCTGTACAAAGAGCCTCTGAATGGTGGTCTGTTGAATACTTGAACACAAATATAAACCGAGAATGAGCTAACAGTGTTACACCAACCGCCAAATAGCGGCCATTGTAGCCGCGATTATTCTGCTGTTTTTATTATTACAGGGGGGGGGGGGGGGGGGGAGTAGAAAATAGCAGGGTTTCTATAATTAAAGTGCAGCTCTGGGGCCGCTTTTAATTATGACCGCGTTCCCACTGCGGAGTTTGAAATGGCACTCTGTTGTCTGCAGGCTTGTTGAAACATTCAGACATTCAGACACAAGGTGGTCAGCCGAGGACAAGAGAAAGGGGGGGAGAGAGAGAGAGAGAGAGAGAGAGAGAGAGAGAGAGAGAGAGAGAGAGAGAGAGAGAGAGAGAGAGAGAGAGAGAGAGAGAGAGAGAGAGAGAGAGAGAGAGAGGGGGGGGGAGACAGAGACAGAGACAGAGAGTACAAAGGGAATAGAAGAGGAACTTGCTATGGCCTAAATCATAAGGAGCCAAACTGGACTGAGCCGGAACATACCGGTCCTAACAGGCATTGGAACCGACCGGTTCCCAGATGCATTCTCCAGGATCTGATTTGGAGGGAGCCAGAGGATGGACATTAGGCTGGCTGGAGATCTTATTTACGGTCTCTGGGGGTTATGAATGGCTTTGTTAATGGTACAGTTTGGCTTCCTAATAAGGTTTAATGGAGGGAATGATAATGCAGAAGAGACAGAGGATACGCTGGGGATGGAGTGGTGGTGGTGGTGGTGGTGCTGCTGCTGATGGTGTTGAAAGGAGATGCTCATAGGGCTAGAGAGGACATCTGAACCAGCACATGGGCTACTGTCGCCAATGCGGTTCTGTTACATATCTAATGCAATCAAGCATTTTAGCAAATTTTTAAATTGCTATGAAGCTACTGTTGGCCGTGAAAACCATACTCAATAAAAAACAAATATTACATTAAAAAAGTTTCTTGGAAACGGACAATGATCTTTACTGGGAGTGATGATACAGCTGTTATGGAAGGGTTTTAACGTGTTTTTATAATTCAATTTAACGTTTTATTCAGTTTTATGTAGCCACTGCACCATGTTATTGTTGTATTAAATATTCACATCGACAACTTAAAGTCATGTATTTATGAGTTGTTGTAATGCTCAATGTGGGTATTTTTCTTTACCGACTGGTGAATGAGGATGACATCATGTCAGTGTGTCCGATGCATAATCACTGACTGTTTTCATGTGTCTACAGTGTTACTGTTAGAGCACACGTTTGGTTACTAGACCATTAGTGAACTGCTGGTTCCTTGTAAGTGAATGCAGCGTATCGCTGCATGAACTCCCGGTGACGAACGGTGAACGAGCGTGCCCCTCATTGTGAAGTGCTACCTGAGGTCTTACCTGTGTGAAGAAGGGCTCGTAGATCTCCACCCCCTTGTCCGAGCCCTGCGACAGCACCTCCCTGCCGCGGTGCCAGCTGTAGCGCACCGGCGGGTTGGAGTTGGCCACGCAGCGCAGGAACACCGTCCTCTCGTAGTAGAACTGCTCCTTGGCCTCCCCGATGCTCTGGTGCACCGTCACCACCGGGTCGTCCAGGTCTGCGCAAACAAACACAAACAGCCGGAATGAGGCCCGGCGCCTGGTTTAGTCACGTGATCGGGGTCTGGGTCTGGGAGTGGTTTTACTGTCAGGTGCGCCAGGAAGCACAGGATTCAACGTAGCATCGAAGAGCTTAAGACCAGGCACAGGCAAGTACCGAGTAAACTAGCATTGAGCCGAAGCACAGCTAAGCCCTACGCAACATCAACTCTGAACTAGGTCAAAATTGATACACCGTGGTAAACCTTATTCACAGCAATATAATACTGAGAATAAAAGACATTCACATGCAGAATACAAAAAAATACACAATCTACTAATGACACACTCTCATCACATGATGATGAGATGATGTGCAAACGGTCCGACCTGGTTCCTTCTCCCATTGTGAGTACAAATTCGTACAGACGCCCCCCTCCGGATATGGTGCGTTAATAAGAAATCCCTTTGTATTATCGACTGGTAACCGTGTTCAACAGAGAAAACAGTTTCCCACGACCCTTTGCGGTGGCTAGAAAGCCTTCAGATGGGGTTGGAGGTCAAACCGCATTGGGGATAGATGGCTAGCGAAATGCAGTCTGGAGGTTGATGAGTGTGAATGTGTGTGCGCGTGTGTGTGTGTGTGTGTGTGGGGGGGGGGGGGGGGGGGGGGTGGTTGCTGACTCAAAGCCACATAAATCAGTAGTGTACAAGGGCTTGATGACTTTACCTGTCAGCTAGCCTGGGACCACAGTATGAGGAGGATGAGTGTTAAAGCGGGGCTGGGAAGGGGTTGGTGGAGTGAGTGGAGGGTCAAGAATATACCCCCATGAACTGTGTGCGCCACTGCTCTAACAGGAAAATAAAAAAACGAATTGCCTCCGGATCCGATTAGGCCCTCTGTGAATTGATACATCTGTTGAACTATCCATTTGCCCAACTGATCAGAGGGAAAGTTCTGCCCCGCCACTGACAGCCAACTTATTTGAAGTAGCGCTCGTGGTTGATTAGACGGATTGAAAGTTAATCATCTTACACGGCTATCACATTAAGCCCTGGCAAATGTTTTTTTTATTTTTTTTTTACATGCTAATACTTGCCTTTTAGATTACGTCCATTTTGTACGCTCCAAGAACATGGGGAGCTAGCCATTTCCCTTTCATCTCCAGCCGAGATGCAATCAGTTCCTAATGCTGCCAAAAAGGCAATTTAAACTAGGTAGAGAATGAGGGCAGCTAGCGTTAGTTACCACTTGGACTCCAAATGCATACGGATGAAGATTGACCTTTTGCACAGAGCATAAAAAATGTGGTTTACTATGGGGACTGTGTTTGTGTACCCGCGATCGAGTATAATAAAAAAAACTGTGAGTGACTAATTGAGTGTGTGAATAAATGAGTCACTGAAGGAACACTTGCAAATCGGCTAATGTCTGAATGGGCACGGCCACATTTGAACCATTCTTCTCTCCTTTTGCAAGAACGGCACATTGGCGCCATGTATTATTAACGCCCGCATTCGTCCGCCCTAATTCAGAGGCTATGGCTTAGCGCTGGATTTACTGGGAAAGCTTGCCCTAATCAAGGTACATTTGGGCCAGAAGGAAGAGAAACCAGAGAAACCATGTGAGCCATCCGGAGAATGCTGATTCCCCAGTTTCATTAAAGACATGTTCTGCCCTGCAGCCCCTTAATCAAAATCTAGCAGCAGTCAATACTTCATCCAGAATCCATTACAGTGGCACAGGTAAGAGCAATCCCCTCTGGTGGATGGGAGAGGACACGGGTGGGGCAAGACACACTATGGGGGAAGACAGAGCGATGGAGTGGGCCATTTTCAGTGGAGCAGATTGTGCTAAGTAAATACACTGATTAATTGGGGAGTGGGAGAGCGAAGGGGAGAGAGAGGGAGAGCGAGGGGGAGAAAAGGAGTGTATATGGATCTTATATGGGACTCGTCCCAGTTTAACGACTAATCTGCGTCCTGTTTCCCAACAGTCAATTTGCCAAGTATGGCGCAAACAAAGAGATTCACATTGACAACCTTATCTCCCCCGGGTACAAGTGTCTTTAAACAACCGACCTGATAGGGGGTTGTCAATGCAACTGTTTCGAAGACTGTGTGTGTGTGTGTGTGTGTGTGTGTGTGTACGTGTATGTGTACGTGTGTGTTTGTGTGTGTGAATGATAAGTGTGGCGAGGGTTTCAGCTATTATTAAGGCCTAAATGATATGCAAAGGAAAGAGTGGATGTTAGCGGCGCAAAGAGATAAATATGGAAATATGGAAATGTAAGCAGTGGATTAAAATTTGATGAATTTCAAACAAAATTCCACCTCCGCCATCACCCGCTTTCGTCTCCCGTAAGGATGTTGCGCATGTCGCTCTTGTGCAATTACCTCTCGACGTCTTGCTTGGCTGATTGTGGAGCTTAACTCCCCGGGCCCGGAGGAGAAAACTGTAGTGTTGAGGCTTGCCTGCCTTGCCAGAGTTGTTAGGGGTTTGTAATTGTAGGTTTACTGGTTCACGGGCCGGTAAATCTTCCCATGTTCAGCTAAACGCTCCAGTGGGCTAACCTTGGCCACACTGCATTCTAACTGCTAGCGTTGACTCTCACAAACATTCAGGGAGTCTCTCTCTCTCTCTCTCTCTCTCTCTCTCTCTCTCTCTCTCTCTCTCTCTCTCTCTCTCTCTCTCTCTCTCTCTCTCTCTCTCTCTCTCTCTCTCTCTCTCTCTCTCTCTCTCTCTCTCTCTCTCTCTCTCTCTCTCTCATTCTCTCTCTCTCATATTAGAGGAGAAAAGGCTGGGAAGGGAGGGGATGGAGTTTGTGGTGGCTTGGGATGGATGGGAGTGGGTGGGTGTGGGGGTGGGGGTGGGGTGGGGGGGGGGGGTGGTGTGGTGTGGTAGTGTGTTAATGTGCAAACATGTACCGCTGTGGCACGTGGGCGTTACACTGCAGAGCATCTTGAAAGGAGGAGATTAATATTTCACAAGTATGCTTACAATTTGTATCCACCTTTGGATTAAGTATTTTCCATTTGTCCCGATCTCTGAGGAGATGTGCTTCAGCAGAGGTAAATAAAATAAAGAAAAAAGATCCATAGAGCAGAAAAGACTCGTGTTTATATAGCAAAAAAGATGCATTCATCCACATTCCTTTTGTAGGGCAGGCCTACCCTCATCGTTGTCGGACAAATGGAGACACGAGTGCGCAGTCGGGGTATAAAGGCGAAGCAAGAGGGTGGAGGAAAAAGGAAGAAGGTGCTTCATTATCACATCAAACCCTAGCTGGCTCCTTTTATGTTGTGCTCTCTCTCTCAGTAGACACCTGTACTGAGACCTTGCACGCACACACCCACCCACACAAACACACACACACACACACATACACAAATTACCTCCGCCACCCTACTCTAAACATGCACACACACACACGCACACACCCACCCACACACACACAAACACACACACACACATACACAAATTACCTCCGCCACCCTACTCTAAACATGCACACACACACACACACTCACACACACATCATAATGTCCTCCACCTTAATCTAAACGCGCGCACACAAAATGCACGCACAACCACACACACATACACACACACAAAAACCCATTCCATCGCTGGTCTCCTGGGTATCAATCTGATGTGTGTTGTGTGTGTTTTTTATCATCCTCCTACTCTTTGATGTCTTTCATGATCTATCTAGTCCACGGGAGTCATTTGTGAAGAGAACATCCATACGGTATCCAGGCTGTTGGACCATATGTCAACCCCCCGCCCCCCTGCCCCACCGCCATTAATTCCACCTCCCACCCCACCAACCCCAACACGCTTGATTGGCATGGCGTGCCGACGCGCCCATGGGTAACCCGAATTACATCACCGCCAGCACCAGCAGCACACCGACAGAAAGGGATGCTGTGATTTCAAAGAAGATCTACTTTGATTTAATGGCTACTTTGATTTAATAGTGAAAACAGGAGAGAGAGAGAGAGAGAGAGAGAGAAATGGAGAGGGAGATAAGTGAAAGTGAAAAAGAGGGGGGAAAAGCATTAACACTGAACTGATGGAGACATGGGAAAACAGGTAGCTAAGGTCGGCCAAAAATAAATAAACAAATGCCAGTAAATTGCTACAGGGTTAATAAGGTGATGATATAGCGGCTGTCCTGCAAAATTATTTCTAGTAAGGGGACCCCTGCTCTCTTTGAAAGGGGCTATTGTGAAGGGAATATGGCTGAGGGTGTGGATGTGTGTGTGTGTGTGTGTGTGTATGTGTGTGTGTGTGTCTGCGTGTGAGCGTGTGAGTGTGTGAGCGTTTGTGTGTGTGTGTGTCTGTGTGAGAGCGTGTGAGTGTGTGTGAGTTTGTGTGAGTGTGTAAGGGGGGGCGAGGGGTCATAACAGATTAGAAAAGCTATTACCTGGGAGAGCTTGGCCCTTTATTTTCACTCTCTTTCGGCACACATGGATTTTTTTCCCTTCTAAAATAGATTTATTTTAAAGGCAAAATCACAGCCCTCCCCGAAAAAAATAACACATCGGCGATTTTAGACATCAAGGTTGGCTGTATTTGTTGGAATAGCGGGCCCATGCCAAAACCACATGAACCGTCTGTTCCTAGGTAGCACAGAACCCCTTCATTCATCCTCCTCTGTGTATTCTAAGTCGAACTCCGCCTACATGGAGAACATGACTAGGCAAATCAAATGAAGACATCCCAACCCGGGCTCGATGCAAGATAGAACAATTTGATTCCTCTCTGTATATGAGGTATTCTCTAGTGGATGCGAGTGCGATCCGTGTTATTTAGGGAGATCCGTGGAGTTGTATGACACGATAATATGACATCAATAAACGACATGGGATGAAAGAAAACAGAAGGAAAAAAACCACCCACGACACAGCGCCAACATGACACATGAGAGCAAGCCGTACAGGATCATATCAACCGCACGCCATTTCAGCCCGGCGACTGGAGCCATGCTTCACCGTATATTCCATTCGTTCAGGTCGCGGGGTTAATAAGCTGTATTGGTGATATATGGCATCTGCTCTAATGTTCGGTTGGGGGGGGGGAGGGGGGGGGGGGGGGGGCTCCGATGGAAACGCTGTGGATCCCCCGCGAGTGATTCACTGTCTGAGCGTCTCTCTCTCTCTCTCTCTCTCTCTCTCTCTCTCTCTCTCTCTCTCTCTCTCTCTCTCTCTCTCTCTCTCTCTCTCTCTCTCTCTCTCTCTCTCTCTCTCTCTCTCTCTCTCTCTCTCTCTCTCTCTCTCTCTCTCTCTCTCTCTCTCTCTTTCTCTCTCTCTCTCTCTCTCTCTCTCTCTCTCTCTCTGACCTCTATGTCATGGCTGGTCCCACAATAACTAGCAGCTGCCTGCCGTATCAATTTGGTGTCAGCTGTTGGTGCTCAGTTCGACAATGTTACTGCAGTGCAGGATATGAGAGTTTTTTGGACACACACACACACACACACAGACAAACACACACACACACACACACACATAATACACACACGCACGCACGCACAGACAAACACACACACACACACATAATACACACATCCATTTGGTACAAAGGTCCTTTCCGATGATGGTGTCTGTGTAAAAAAGATATCTCTGATAGCTAAATATCATCCCCAGGCAACGATGAGATATGACCGGGCAGCACACTATGTCATGCCGCGCTGGGTGATGGGGGAAGGTGGGGGCGGAGACGGTGGAGGACGGGGAGGGCGAGGGTGTGATAGGGCGGGGAGGATCTATCCACGGTGCTCATCCGGAGAGGGGAGGGTAGGGTACACTTGTATACACTCGTACAGGGGGAGTGCAGGCAGATGCTAGCGCCAACAGTCCGCGGAGGTACTAGGATGGCAGGGTTATCCGAGCATCTCGCTAGATAGCGGTTACGCTAATAACTTCTCATGTGATTGATGCGTATTTTATGGGTCACAGGATGGCGGCAGAGCCAGATGGGAAGAGCTTGTATCAGGCCCATTATGTTGGAAGAAGCATTATGAGGTGGCCATTGCCAGGGAAAATGTGTGGAGAAAGAAATTCGGGATTCATACACATTAACAAACTGTTGCCTAAAAAAGGTTTAGGGTCAAATTTTTACCATTAATATTTATTTCATTTTCCACCACAGTCCTAGCTTAATTAAAAAACATGTATTGCGAAATTGTGGAAGCAAAGTAATGGCAAATAAAATTGGTGACTTCTCTTTTAGGAGAAAAAAGGCCAACTTTTAAGAGCAATATATTCAAAATTAGCAAGCGTATTGTGGTCTGGTGTGTGTGTGTGTGTGTGTATATATACAGTCCATCCATTTTAGCATATGGGGGGGGGGGGGGGGGGCCAGGGAGCTTAGAGTACATGTTTATTAAAGGGCAGCACTTCCGTCATGGTTGCCGTTTGGCAGGAGTCTCCATGGTCTGGGTGACAAACAACACACACTGCTGACATGTTGAATTATTCATGATGTGCGTTTCCACATGGCGGCTCTCTTAACCTGATCTCAGACTTCTTCTTCTCCTTCGTCTACCTGGGAACCGGAGGTGGCTGCGGTGGTCGCAGCAACGCGATGTCAGGGTACCGACACATCCGCCGTGAGTTGTTGTTGTCTCGCATAAAGCCCAAAAGAGACATCTATATCAAAGGCCTTTCTGGAGTTTTAAACCGCTGGCGGTCTATCTCCAAAGGCCTGTCAGCGATCAAGAAGCTACTGTTTGATTCAACAACAACAAAAACGTGTGTTTGTGTGAATAATAGATCTATGATTTTTCATAGCAACCTATAATATTCGTAGTCATAGCTTTTGTAACAATTCTTCGTTACTCACTTCACTGTTAATCACTATCTCTTCTTCAGATTGAATTCTGCTCCTCATCTCTCTCTCTCTCTCTCTCTCTCTCTCTCTCTCTCTCTCTCTCTCTCTCTCTCTCTCTCTCTCTCTCTCTCTCTCTCTCTCTCTCTCTCTCTCTCTCTCTCTCTCTCTCTCTCTCTCTCTCTCTCTCTCTCTCTCTCTCTCTCTCTCTCTCTCTCTCTCTCTCTCTCTCTCTCGGTGTATACGCTAGGAAGAAAGATAATGGTATCCAACTCTCTCCTGACTTGCTCTCTACAGTAATCAGGTCTGCTTTAGTGCAATTAATGCCAATTAAAGTGTCAACGGGACGACAGGCCAACGAAGCGTCACGTAACGCTATACTGTAATGTTCGTATAAGGGAAGCCTGAATGGGTTTAGAAGTCAATGGCCTTGTTAGCAGAGAACACTTGGATACACTTGGGCTTCTAATGAGTATAACCCTCAGTAACTATGTGTTAATTGTGTATGTGGATCTTCCTTGGACGCAGACCAAAGTGGGCAACCATAGATATATGTTAGGTGGGGTCTCGATGGTAGGCCCTCATATTTAGTCATTTTACTATTTTAAATTCATGAGCAGGGAGGGGTTAGGGACATCTTGCTCAACGATACCTACAGGTTGGGGGTTTGAAGCCAGAACCTTTCGGCTGAGTGAGGAACACCCTGGTCAATAGACGTTTGTGCTTGATCCCACATAATGGTATACCAGGTAAAGGGGTGTAGAAGTAGTGAGTTAGAAGATAGACGTCTTGCAAGTTGATGAGACCAACTGATCTGGATTTTTCTTTGAAAGGACCGTACCATAGTAATTGTCCTCTGATTGGACGTTGTTTCAGAAACTGACCAACAAGACACTGTGATGTTTTTGCAGAAGCAGATCAACACAAAATACAGCGGGAATGGAATTGCAACACACACGTTCAAATGTTTGTAAATGTTCAATTAGTTTTTGAGCGAATTGTCTTCACAAAGTTTCACCCTTATAACTACATAGAAGATTTTTCAAGGTCCTTCACTTGTTTTTCCACCAGAGAGTGTTCAACACCAAAGTCTGCAAATGGGACTTAATACAGAAGGATAACAGCCACTGAAGCACTCTTCTCTACACTCAAGCGGGTGCTCACCTAGGCACAAAAGGTTTTCCTCCAAAAACAAAGAGAGGAGGAGGAGGTAGTCCGGTTACGGCGGGAATTCAGGATTGCTCCCCGACATCGTCCTTGAAGTGCCGTGGTCCTGATGCTGCACTCCACTGGCTGCACCTCCATCTTTGTACTGACAGGTGTTCTGTTTTTCCAATTATGCTGTCTTCTGGAGGAGGGGGGAGGGAGTGAGTGGCTATGGGCTTGAGAGTGGCCCGCTGTGTTGGTGTATGCGTGTGCCCATGTGTGTGTGCAGAAGTGTGGTTTTTTTTATAGCATGTGACAAACACACAAGGTACGGTGTGTATGTGTGTGTGTGTGTGTGTGTGTGAATTGAGTGTGTGAAGTGTGTGAGTGTGTGTGTGTGTGTGTGTGTGTGTGTGTGTGTGTGTGTGAAGTGAGTGTATGTGAGTGTGTCTGTGTGAGTATGTGTAGCGAGTCTGTGAGTGTATGTGTAGCGAGTCTGTGAGTGAGTGTGTGTGTGTGTGTGTGTGAGCATGTGTGCATGTGTGTGTGTGTGAGGGCATGTGAGTATGTGTGTGTGTGTGTGTGTGTGTGTGTGTGTGTGTGTGAGGGCATGTGAGTATGTGTGTGTGTGTGTGTGAGGGCATGTGAGTGTGTGTGTGTGTGTGTGTGTGTGTGTGTGTGTGTGTGAGGGCATGTGAGTATGTGTGTGTGTGTGTGAGGGCATGTGAGTATGTGTGTGTGTGTGTGTGTGTGTGAGGGCATGTGAGTGTGTGTGTGTGTGTGTGTGTGAGCGCATGTGAGTGTGTGTGTGTGTGTGTGAGGGCATGTGAGTGTGTGTGTGTGTGTGAGATGATGATGTGTGTGATAGATGGATATGCTGGGGAGACCCACAGCCCCTAGCCATGTCTTCAACCTCTCACTTCCTTCCTCCTCGTGATGGAGATGAGGAAATAATGAGGCCCAATAGTGTCATGAGGGGAGAGGAGGTGGGGGGTGGGGGGGGGAGGGGGGGGGGGGTTGTACCCCATGAATCTCCCCTTCATTGTGACTCCGAGACGGCCAGCGACTGTCTGAGGCCATCTCCTCTCCCATTCATCTCCACGGGAAAAAAAACGAGCGAGACAAAACCCCCGACACTAAACCACACGGTCGTACCAAAACAGCCGCGAGAGCGCGGAGTGACAACCGTGCACCCACCTCTGCGCCGTAACGACGGTACTGAGGCGGGAGGTGGGGGCTCCAGGGGGGGAATTGGGGGCCTGCTATTGGCCGGTTCCGAGGACAGAGAGTCGGCGCGGCACGATGGTTTGAGGCACTCGTTTGCTTTCATTTGAGGGAGGGGACATTTCCGCAGCTGCTCGGATTCGTTAAATGTGTGACCGTTTAAAGTTTAAAGCTCTGATTAATGGAGTCACTATGAACAACACTTGGCGTACACGATGTAAGCCCAGCTCTTTACTTGCCTCCTTACAAGACGGGAACTTTAAACACTCTTCGGCCAGCACGATAACACTTACAAGATAGAGTTGTTTAGGTCATTCGTTACAGAGTTAGCTTGATTAGCTTAATTAATCAGTTTAACATTCGGCTTGGTTGCTGGGATTGAACACATTTGGTTGTCTCAGCTGCATGTTGCTACAACTACAAGGCTCAAAATCTGGCAAGCGTCATTGTGGAAAAAGGTATTTAACCTAAGGTGGGAGTATATATATATATCTTTTGTTATTCAAGCTTTTAAGGGATGGTAAACAGGCAATTTGTTAAATTGTGCTGCCGTGGTTGATACAACAAACTGTTCACCACAGAACAGGGATCTTGGCCTGCCATTGGTCAACAAGCGATTCTATGATTTGGTGCATTTGATATTGATGGTATCATTGAGTCCTCCATCTATTATGGAATGTCAAAAAATGACACAATTGACACTCAAATATAAACTATTTAGCGCCTGACTTTAGAACTTTAGTAAGGCCCAAATTGGAGTAATTTGGGTCCTATACTTCACGTCCTGGAACTGTATAATTCAAGGGAAAAAAGGTCACATTGCTCACATGTCAAAGTCCTAGGTATTTAGCTCTAAGCGACATGTCAGCTTAATTGAAACATGAGCTGAATTGATTGATGTGTGCGACTTATTCTAACAATCTTACATGAAGCACGATTGATTTAATACTTGTCTTCCCCCGTTTTCTTTCTTTTGCTGGGCAAAACATGAAAAACACGTACCCCGATTAAATACTAAATTCAGCCTCAACACAACCCTTCTCCACACACGACACGGACCCATTATTGGAGGCGTCTCGATGCGGCAGAGACGTAGGACGGGAAGACGAGGTGGACTTTGTCTTCCTCTGCCCGCAGGAAGTCTCTCACAAGAGTAATGACCGGTCTCCAACCAGCCTTACCTCCATTACACATGCCGGCAAACATTTACATAATGCACACATAATGTGCTGATTCACTCAGTCCCCGATCCAACAAGGCTCGGATAGCTCACCGGGCTCGTACTTCTCCATTCCACCGTGCTGCGGATCATTTACATCCAAAGCTACTTAACGGACCCTGCACATCTATCTCTGTCTGCACACATTACCGCAGCTCCCCAACAATAATCCCTGTAACATTATATGACATACAAAGTACATACTATGCTATACTCAGTCTGCTACACTACACTCTCTTTGCACTGTTATAATATACCATCCTTACAATATAGATAGATGGGTACTTTGGACTCCGAGGGGAGATTAAGGAAGGACACTACTTCACTATATTCTTTACTCTATCTACCCCATACCTATACTATCCTATACTAGACTAGACTCTGTACCCTATGCTATGCTAAGGTATGCTATACTACGCGATGCTTTACCAAATATATACTTCATTGTCACATCGTCTGGGTCTACAAACCATGAAAGGAATGATAATCAAAAAAAGAACACATTGTTTTTGTTTACATCGATATTTTTGAATAACATTGAGGGGGCAGGGCAATTAAATGTTATTGCTTCATGATCTATGAAATCATTTCTCAGAGACAGGAGACGCCTGGGAGAGGGCCAACAAACTAACAATAGCTCTGACCAATGATCTGACTCATAACTCACCCTATTGAACCACGCTGCAGAGCCGGCCGGCTGCAATTCAAATGGCTAATCAATATGTGCCCTTGGGAGAGTAGGGGTACCCTCTCCCACACACACACACACACACTCTCTCTCTCTCTCTCTCTCTCTCTCTCATTCTCTACACACACACACTCTCTCTCTCTCTCTCTCTCTCTCTCTCTCATTCTCTGCACACACACACACACACACACACTCTCTCTCTCTCTCTCTCTCTCTCTCATTCTCTACACACACACACTCTCTCTCTCTCTCTCTCTCTCTCTCTCTCATTCTCTGCACACACACACTCTCCAGACTCTTCTGCATATTCACCGTTATGGAAAGCACACTCCCAGTGTGTGTCAATACGAGGCAGATTCAGGGGTGCAAAGAGCAATAAGGAGAGGGCTGTGGGGAGGTTCAATTGGAACTCCATGATGTTTGCGCCAAACCCAGATTTTTATAGCCAGGGCATTTATGTGAGTCAGCGATCAGTTTATGCTCAATTCCAAAGTCAGTGAGGTACTCTGGGCTGTGCACACACACACACACACACACACACACACACACACACACACACACACACACACACACACACACACACACACACACACACACACACACACACACACACACACACACACACACACACACTGGCCAACTGCAGCAGGTCATCACAAGTCAGATGCCCAGAGAGAGTGATAGTGAGAGAGGAGGAGAGAGGACAGACAGTGGGAGAGAAGCACAGAGGTATAGTGAGAGAGACACAGGGATAGAGAATAGATAAATTGAAGGGACGGATAGAAAGAGTGGGCGAGAGAGTGGGATATGGAGAGGGAAAGAGCGAGTGAGAGAAAGTCAGAGGGAGAGAGCAAGAGAGAGAAAGGGAGAGAAAATGTGAGAGAGAGAGAGAGAGAAAGACAGAGCTAGAACATGTGTGAGAGAGAGAGAGAGCTAGTCAGAGAGAGAGAGAGAGAGACATAGCGAGAACGTGCACAGACAGACAGAGAGAGAGAGAGAGAGAGAGAGACACACACACACAGCAGGAACGTGACGGAGAGAGTAAGGAAGCTGCAGTGCCAGTAGGCTATGAGTGGATAAAGCTAAAGCCAGTGCTGCCGCTATACAAACATCATCAGCATCTGCATGGCCCCGGCTCTGCTCCGTGGACACACTCAGAGGAAGGTAAACACACCGGGGAGAAACCCCACCCACCATACCACCCCCCGCCCAGAGCGCAACACCGCACCGTGACGCACACACACAGCTCCACATTGTGGGATGTGTGTGTCTGTGTGTCACGGCGCATTAAGCCTCTGACGCATACGTCAGAGGCAAGACCCTCACCGATGCCACTGTGGAGAGTGCTCATGCATAAGCATAGGGGGCCACAGGCCCCGTGGGGGGACGGGGACGGGGGGGGGACGCCACTGCTGCTGCTATTTCTGGGCTTTCCACACACACACATACAAACTCACACACAACCAACAGACGGCTACACACACAAACACACACCAGCACCCACACACACACAAACTCACACACAACCAACAGACAGATATACACACACACACACACACCAGCATGCACACACACACACACACACACAAACTCACACACAACCAACAGACAGATACACACACACACACACACACCAGCATGCACACACACACACACAAACTCACACACAACCAACAGACAGATACACACACACACACACCAGCATGCACACACACACACACACACACACACACACACACAGATGGAAAGCCCAGTCGACAAAAAGAGAATCGATTATACGTTGTTGTAATCAAACACTGACACACACAAATGCTACCCACACACAGTTAACAAAAATCTCCAGGTCATCCATTAGAGGGTTGGCTAGTATGCAAGGCTTAGCACACAGACCAGAGGGAAAACCAGTCATAGTTTCAATGTAATCTCCCCTTGAAGGACAAGAGAGGGCTATAGGGATGAGTGAGGCGCTGAAGCTGAAGAAACAATATCTACATTTAATAATTTCACAATGCCACTGCTTGCTTACTATTTTGGAGTAAGTTATTGGTTGTAATGTTAAGATTGTGGAACTACATGCATACTAAGACAGATACAAACCAGTGTTTTTCTCAAGCTACTTTAAAACATGTAACTGTTAACTTTATCGCTTATTGCTGGGAAGATATCACTTTAAAAGGTTATTAATTATACTGTTTATATATTGTTATGTGCTTTGAGGATAACCATGACGACAAGAAAGTACAGCTAAAGTTTGCCGGTTACTCAGCATAACTGACATTGATCCGTGTGCTACCTACGGGGCCAAGTCAAATATTAAATTGTGATCAGTGGTAATGTTTCTGGCTTCCTTAAAAAGACAAACAAAAGAAATGCTATAAAGTTACTTTATTTTACTGCTCCATTCCCTCGAGGAAAGATACAAATAGGTTGTTCCCTGTCTTTTTCACAAACACACGCCCACACACAGCCACCGACTAACCAACTTATTTGGATTTTTCCCTTGAGGAAAGGCGCACAGCGAGAAGGGAACCATTTCTGTGGATACTTTGCCCCCGAAATGTTTAAAAAACAAAGTACATATATACCGCTCGGGTGACATCCAATCTATTCCCATAGCTCTGATATAATTAGCTGGCCAAGCAGAGCCCAAGCCTTTCTATCAGTCTGTCAGTAAAAACCGGCAGAGAGTGCAAGTAAATGAATGTAGCTCAAATGAAATAAAAACAAGTGCGCCCTGTAGGAAAGCGAAGAGGCCATCTTAAGCTTTCGAATCGATCAGCGCAGGGAGTTTGGCTCGGTGCTTTATTAACTTTGGAGAAGGGGTGTGTCCCTGTGGATCAAACTATGGACCAACACAAATATAGGTGTCAGCAGGAATAGCAGAAGACTACTCGGCTCTGTAAATACATTACATTTTGACTGTAGCTAATATCCTCTCCTCGCTGGCCAGTTGTTAGCTGCCTTTTCACTGTCTGACACGCATCCTCATGCGAAAACTCCAACTACAACAAATAAAACCTCACTTTGCAGATACATTTAGAAAAAAAGTATTTGTTGTCTGGACAATTATTCTCTCCATGCTCCTTTCACCTCTTCCTCTGCTGTACTAAGTTTGGCCTTCATGTTTGCCCTGCCTATGCTTCAAAAAAGCCTGACACAGACTTTATGAGGGAGAAGGTTGCAAAGAGCACACTTTGATCTTATTACGGCGCATACATGAATACGATTTGAGGTGTTTACGGTTCAAATTGGCAACCAAGCCCCCTTCGATCTGGAAATGAAGAAACATTAACCTCTGTTTTTTGTTTTTTTTTAACCGATTGGGAGGTCTCAAAAGGGCAGATTGCCCTGGAAGGAGTCCATGTACTGCACACCCCCACGAAGGCCTTTTCACACCACCCATACATACAGTACAAACACCGTTCCCAGTGAAGGGACACAGCAAAGATCATTGCAAGTGTGGCTGTTGCTTGGAGGTCCAGCTTTAACACCAACAAATTGAAATACACATTTCATTCATTTCAATAATAAAAAAAAACACCAAAAAAAAACAACCTTGTGAGAAGTCTTAAAATAGCACCCGTTGCGCGAGACTCATAAATTAAAATCACCCCTGGGGGACGGCTGCACTATTTCCCCGGAGAAAACGTCCGGGCTTATGTCGAGAGCGCCAACACAACGTAAGCTAGTAAGCTAATGAACGCACAGACACACACAATGCAAGGCCGGGGGCGCAGGTCGGCGCCAGCCACGCATTTTAAATGCCACTGGGCATTAAATACCTGCATAATAAATCCCTCCCCACACACGGTCTGACACACAGGGTTGTTGTTGTTGTTGTTGTTGTTGTTGTTGTTTTTTCTTCCGCTTTATTCTTTCTGTCCTCTGTACATCGCGACGAGCAGAGGCGTGGCGTGGCGTGGCGTGGCGGCGAAGAAGAAGTAGCGGGGCTCACTGGAAGACACAGTGACGGCTCGGAATCATAAGCCCGGGCTTCGTATTAAACTCACTGCGGTTGTGGTTTCCTAATAGCAAGACACGGGGCTGTGGCTCTGGCAATACATCAGAAGCAATAATGTGTTGTGTTGATTCTCTCACGCCAAGGCAAAAAAAAAAAAAGAAGAAGAAAAAAGAAAAAGAAAGAAAGGAGCATGAGCTGTTTGTCTTGGGGTATTGAGGAGATTACAGCGGGAACGCAGACAGCAGTTGAAAGAGGGAAAAACAAGCTAATTATTTACATCTATCATTACGGATGCTCCATGGTGCAAAACAGAATTACAGTTGTGGAGGAGTGTGAACGGTAAAACAAATGGGAACGAGCGCCCGCTGAACAGATTGATGGTTAATAGATCACGGATTCTCTTTATTTTTCAATTAAAGGAAGTCTGTATAATTGATTAAACTGCGATATTGAATATTACACGTAATTGAAGTTGTAATGCGATTGAATTGAAAACCAATCACTTCCTAATCAATTCAGCATGACCTATTGCGCCTACATAGGATTATGTTTGATTGCAAGGGATTATGTCGACCTGGAGACGTCGAACAGTGTTCTGAAGCACTATGACACTTCATCCATTCTCCCTCTCTGTCGCTCTCTCTCTCTCTCTCTCTCTCTCTCTCTCTCTCTCTCTCTCTCTCTCACCCTCTCGCCCACCTTTCCCTCTTGTCAAGTTTCATAGAGTGACAAGTCAGACACCATCTCCACACCGTCTACCGCAGGAAAGATATTCATTCATTCTCTTCCCCACCACACGCTAACAGCCATTCGGCGAAGGCTCTCCCCCCAAAGTGGGGGGTGCCTGCCAGCCTCCCCCCCCCCCCCCCCCCCCCCCCCCTCCGCCACATGTCAGACGTCCAGTGTGCGGACACCATCGACGACTAGAGGAGAATTTCGTCTTTATTATGCTCTTTGCTCCGCAAATGGCTGCACAGACAGCGACAACGGTGCGTGTGTTCCACCTCGCTCCTACTCCTTCTCGTTTTACCGGTTGCCATCACATTCCACGTTTGAGATGTACTTCAGCGGCGTTCCTCACGCCGGCGCGCCTTAACGATGCAGGAGACAACAGAGGACTCAACACCTGCTGAGGGTGTTTACCCCAGGGCTTCCTTAGAGCAGCACGCGCCTGATCATTATTGCTTTAATCGTTTCCGGTAATCTGAGGCGCACACCGTACGCGAAAATATGAATCGGCTGCTGTTCCGCTAATGGCCTGATCTATTACCGTGCCAACGTGTCGTGCGGTGCGGCGCTGGTACCGTGGGTATTGGTGTCCTGGGTTACGGTTAATTGCTTTGTTCTCCTCGTGGTTATTTCTGGGTCTGTCTAGAATAAAAGGCACCCATCCATCAGTCAATCAGGGATTTTTTTCTAGGAATTCTTTTTATTTTATTATGTTCCCCCTCCCTGATTGAAAATACCTGTAACTGTAGCTACAACTTAAGCCCCTAGCCCTTAGGATACTAATGCGAAAACGTTAAAGTCACATAGGATGAAAGTGTCTGCAAATGACTAAATAGCAGTAATAAACAGTAAATAGTAATGCCCTCGCAGATCAGTAAGGTTACTGTCACTTTTAATTACTACACTAGTTCAGTTTAACTGTAATCTTATTCAGGCATACATATTTGTTTACACGTTATTCAACACTGGTGTTCCGCTCTCTGCTCACCGACTCAGCTCAGTTATTAGCAAAGTGGGAACTGCATGTCTCCACTCCTCACCAACAATCAAGTGGATCAATACAAAATCAATAGACAATAATAACGTCACCGCGCCCATGCTCTGGCCGCCGTTAAGGAGGACCACCGCCACCATTTTGTTATGTTCTTCTGCGCAGTAGGGACAGAGAAGGTGCGGATGCTCTGCTAGTGAACAATTTTCAGCTTAATTAACGTTCTCAGGAGAGGACGAGGACTTTCTCTGGGGACGACCCAGAGCTGAGTCTCCTGCGTCATTTCACCCCTCTGAGCCGAGCTCCGCACGACAGCAATGCAGGGTTATATAAAGTTGCTTCCTTTTTATTCCACCATGCTGACAAGACTAATTATGTCACACACAAAAAAAACAACTCTTTAAAGTGTACCTCTACATAACAACATCTGTTAGGACGCCCTCAAGCTAAGCATCTGACCTATACTTGTTCCAGTGGAGATACCCAAAAATAGACGCGTGCGTGGTGGGATGGGACAATTACGTTGAAAGTGTGAAGGACTCGTTTCTGGTTGCTTCTTTGCGAAATTGCACTCAAAGTAAGTAGAAAAGACATGGACTATGACAGTCAAATGACAGAACAAGGCTATGGTAAATAATTAGGGTTGAATGTTTTCCCGGGACGTTACAATTCTCCCTGATAATATCCCTCACAAGTCACAATAAAGGCATCCTTCTTCGACATCACCATGAGTGTGTTTCTCACTTCCAGCCCCTAAATGAGTAGAACTATGATGTTGTTCATGTAACTAATCAATCATAATTTCCCCGGTTTCCCGCCATCATTTACTTCGGGAAACAGGATAGCAGTATGGCGGGAAATCCTGGGAAATCTCAGCACCGGGATAAGTAAAGCCTCGCACGATGTCAGCTTTTGAGCGGTAACTGCGTAAGCGGTGAGGACGCTGTCGTCGCCCGCGGTTAGCGCTCAAAGTTGACCGTCCATTGAAGTCCACTTACAGTAGACGTCCACCCGGATGGACTTGATGGCGGGGGAGCCCAGGCCGTTCTCGGCCTTGCAGTAGTAGCGGCCCCCCTGGGTCCTTAGGATCTTGGCGATGTGCAGCGTCTCGTTGAACACGCTGGAGTCCTGGAAGCGGTCCGACACGCTCCCCGCGGTCTTGGTCCACCGGATCTGGATGAAATGGAGGAAGAAAAGTAGGAATACAGGCTGTATGAGCTTCGGCGCAAGGGTGTAAAGAAAAGGGGTGAACAGTTAGCATCCATTAACCTCTGCTCCTGGCTGAGTACGCATTAAACAATCGCCCGGACACAGATGTTTTTGCGGACTTATTTTCTTATTCTTTTATTCATTATAGTTGTTTTGTGTTTCCGATGATTCATGAGTTTATAATAAATGTGCCCCCTGAAAGCACCCATTCTTCGTATGATCTGTTTTGACAAATGAATCAATTAAATATACATTTTTCTAGTAAGAAGAGCCAATAAAAATGTCCTCGCACGACGGATGACAGAGCATCACGCCGTCTTTAACGCGTCCCACTGCGTTGAGTGAAGCGACGGCCGCGCGTGGTTCATCATTTCCTCCTCAAACCACGCCCATAGGCCTTGTCTAAACTCAACCATCTCACCTTCATGAGACCGAAAGGCAGTTGACTAAGAGGTCCTCTTTTAATTATCTTCTGTTTCCCACCCTCTCAGCCCACCCCCCCCCCCCCCCCCTCTCTCAGCCCCCCCCCCCCCCCCCCTCTCAGCGACTTCACACTAACTGATGAGACCTAGTTAGCCTATGGCAGCCAGGCGTAATGAAAGGTGAAACGGTGATACTCTCCAACATGGGGTTGTAATTGACTCTCCATCATGTCCCTCCTCAGCCCTCATTAGAGGAATACAGCATGGAGCAGGTACCGCTACAACCCCGGGGCCCGGGGCCAAGCACCCACACACACACACACACACACACACACACACACACACACACACACACACACACACACACACACACACACACACACACACACACACACACAGAGACACAGAGCGATGGAGCTCCATGCATCGTTCTCCACCCCTAAGTAAGCCCCAGATGGACTGGCTTTGGCTGCACTGTCTCACATCTCTCTGTCCAGGTGTGTGGGGGGGGACCGTCAGGCGACTGTGAATTGGAAACCAATATCTCTCCATGCTGGTGGACGGCGATAGCATCGCCATGGACACAGATATCATCCTATTTTAAAGGAGATAGCGTCAAATGGAATGTGGATATCATCGCCCGGAAGATTGGGGGAGGTTTGGAGTTGATTGTGTTTGCACTATATTTTCTTTGGTACAGCTCTGGTTGGTCATTTTCAAAAGCATATTAAAAGTGGAATGGGTGAAAGAAAGGGCTAGGCAACAATCGGACGATCCCAACATATATATTGTTAGAACTTTTGGTCCATCTAAGGCCAGTTAGAATTACGGTGAGGTTAATGTTGACTACTGTTTAATATTCAGCAGATACTTTGTCTAAAGTGACTTAGAGCGAATGAGGATCAGGGTTGGCTAGTCTTGCTGTGGTAGGCTGTAGACATGGTGGGCCCAGTTATTTTACAGTTAACCACTAGTCTTTTCTGCCTTGACTTATGCTATTGCTTTACAGAACAACAAACTGTAAAGTTGGCTGTTTGTTGGTAGAACAACAAACAAACCAAAGCTGGATTTCCCGTCAATTTGGAACCATGGAGCTTTAAGTTTTTGTATGTTTTTGTTGTTTGTATCTGTGCCATTTTCTTTCATGGGCTGCTCTCGCAAATTAAATAATACATCTATAGATACATTGCACATGCATTTGCTCTCTCCGAGAGACCCATATAAACACCACACACCATCCACACTCAGCAAATGATAAGATGCAAAACCAGAGGCCCCATTATAGCAACCAAGAACAGCTTAGCTTCAGCAAAACAAGCCACAGCACTAAATAGGTTATGAGCATAAATTATATACAGCGAAGTTCTCCAATGCTCTGTCACTCCTCTACAGTGCTTTGCAGTACTCCCCCCCCCCCCCCCCCCCCCATCCCTGCCATCCAGCTCCCGCGTCTGGAAAAAACACAAATGGAGCTGGCTTACGACGACCTCAGCAGAATTCAATATTCCTCCAGCTTACTCTGCCATTCAGTGCCTCCACTGTCTTTTGTGCGAGGAGCTTTGAATTTGGAGGAAAGTGCACTATCAATAAATACGTTCATTGTTAGAGTGACACTAAGAAGCGGGTACTTAAACACCCTTCCGCTTTTCAAAGGGAAGAAAATGGCCGCTGCGTGTTTGATGCCGTCTAATCGGTGAGCGTTCGACTCGCCATCCTGCAAACTGGCGTTTTCCTCATTTTACTCTTTTGTCTGACTTTACTTTTTTTACATTCAAGCTCATGTATCCACGAATGTAGCCCTCAAGAACGCCTGGTGAGATCTGTTTGACCCTTGCCACTTCCCATAGCACAATGCAAACACTGTGGATCTAAGAGGAGCCGGCAGCTCAGTTATATGCTAATTGGGGCACTTCCTAGCAGTGCACTAGTGGAGTTAAATAGAGGGGGTTTATGCTTTTTACCAATGCCTTCTAATGCCTTTGAGTAAAACGTACAATTAAAAACATAACCATGGAAGCATAAAATAATAATACTTTAGGCCATTTGCTGGACACTTTCATACATTCTGAGCATGGGTGGCCCCAGTGGGAAACAAAGCCCTAAACCTAGCAGTGTTAATGCCATGCTCTATCAGTTGAACTAGACCGGACCACAAATGTGGAAATAACTTGTATTGTTGAAGAGTTCAGGGCAAGGTTAACGTATTTTATGTTTTTTCCCTGCTCAAGCATTGTGTTGGTGCCTAAGGGAAGACAGATTGGCATAGACCTCCATTGGCATGGTCCAAGGTAAAGTCCCTTCGCCAAATACATATTACACACATCTGTTATGCTATAGTATTATATGTGTCCCATTGTTAGTGTTTAATTATTATTATTACTATTATTATTATTATTATTATTATTATTATTATTATTATTAGAACAGAATTGAACTGTTTTTGTTGTCAAGCTTTGAAACAAAATTAGGGCAGGGCAACATTTAGTGACACTCCAGCTGTTCAGATTGTTAGAGAAAACGCCATCAAATCATTTGCTGCTAGCTATCTTGCGTTTGTCTTCAGGGGGCTTGAAACCCCAAGTTGTGGGATCTCATGCCTCAACCATTTAAGAGTCAGCAGTGCACCATTATAAATGTTGTACTAGTTTTTCCTTTTATTTGTTTTAATTATTCAGAATGTAGTGCTTTGGGACCGGGTTTTATGTTTTATTTCAGCAGCAATGACACATAAGATCCCGGCTTGATATACATTATTTATTTTTAAACTCTGACAGGATTTATGTTAATGATATTTGATTCAATTAATTGAACTGTAACAACAGCAAAAGTGGAATAGTGAAGTGCTGTTGTGAATATCAACATTAGCCTTATGATTTATTTTATGGATTTTTGTTCGTGCCCATTCAATTCACAAAACGTATTCACTTTTGTGCAATTAATATATTCAATATACACACTACGTTAGAAGTTAAACATCAGGAAATTTGGTGGGAGCAGAGCACTGAACACATTGCTGTATTTCGTTCCCTGGGGGAAACAAAGCAAAACCATTACAATAAAAATAAAAAACAAAGCCAATTCCTGATAAGTGGGCAGCATCCCGAAAGAAAGGTCAACATTTGCTTACATGTAAACGAGAACATCGCCTAGTTTAGTATCCAACAAAGAAACCGAGCAGCATTTTCAAAACACACACACACACACACACACACGCGCACACACGCACGCACACACACACACACACACGCACGCTCACACTAACACACTCACGCGCGCGCACACTCACGCACACACAGACGTCGCCGGTTGCTAGAGCTAATTAAAATGCGCAGAGCGTCCGGTGTTATGCAGGGATCATATGCCACCGCACGAGTCTTCTGCGAACCTCTCGTGGCGCCCGCTGGGCTCGTCCTAACTACAGACGGCGCTCTAATTGCTCGCCATCCGTTTCTTTTAGGCAGCGGGCGGGAGTCTGTGTGTGAGGCGTGCTGGTGCAGCAAAGTGTGGCCGAGCATGACAATTAAGCGATCAAAGGGAAACGACAGGGAGCTGGCCCAACCCCCCCCCCCCCCCCCCCCCCCCCCAAAAAAAGAAAAGAAAATCACCCCTACATCAAATCTGTTAGCCTATACTGACTCCCCAGGGATACGAACATAAACATATCCCAGCTCACGGAAATGAAAGGGGGACGATACATGCATTTTGTTACAGGGCAAAATGTAGAGAACAAAATGTAGAATAAAAGGGATGGCTTCGCTAACAATGGCTGTTGTTTATGCTGCTGCCTGTCTTGGCCAGGTCTCACTTGGAATAGAGATTGTTAACCTCAATGGGTCTCTCCTGGTTAAATCAATGTTAATCCCCGGGTTCGATTCAAACCTGTGGTCCTATGCTCCAAGTCATTCCTTCTCTCCATCAAGCCACTCTCATTCTGTCTCTTCCCTTCCTGTCCGTAAAGGTACAAGCCAACAAACAAAGCCCATAAATTAAAAAAAGTATAGGACTAACTTGTGTGTGTGTGTGTGTGTGTGGGGGGGGGGGGGGGGGGGGGTGTTCACTGAGCCCAGCATATGGGGTTGAGACAACTCTTTGTTCAAGCGATCAACCCGCCACTAATCTCTATGTCCACAATCCAAGAGGGATGGCGTATCTCGGTCTGTGTGACAGAGCACAGCCCTGGGTCTGGGGGTCATCTCGTATGTACTCCCAGGACCCCCCGATGTGGCCGTTTGTCGTTGCTGCGTATTGGAGCTAGCTACTCAAACAGGGTCGTGTGGACACAGTAGATGGAGGCCAGGGGAGTTATTTTCCGCAGCATGACAGCAGCACAGGGTCTTATCGTCCTGGACTGTAGGGACATGGCAGCGTCTGAAGTTAAGCGCACCGCCAGCCAGAGCATAGTGGGTGTCAGTGGAATGACAGGAGCATATGCTAATTTGTTAACTGTTAAATAGGCTTAGCAACAGGAAGTCAACTTTTGAGTACAGTCAACTTTCTGAGGACGTAGAAATCGTAACGTATTTATTTATTTTGTCCTCCATATTCTTTTATAGCCTGTAGCTCTGTGGCGGAAAGTCCTTCATGTGACCTACACCGTGAGAAAGGCTTGCATGCCTTCCAGGTGCAAATGCAGCCAATCTCCCCCGACATCCCATAATAATACCTTTAAAGTCCAGTACTACACGGCAGCCTCAAAAAGCACACAATGCACAGCGCTCAGATGACTGACAAGAACATCTATTTGTTTGACAAGCAAAGGGAGAATGCTGATGGTGTGTATGTGTATGCTGTCTTTTGTACTGTGCGTATGTATATGCGCGTGTGCGTCGTGCGCATGTGTGCGTGTGGTTTTATTTATGTGTGTGAATGTTTTGAAATGTGTGTGCTCATGTGTGTAGGTTTTCATTATGAGAAAGACCGTTTTCTTTCCTCTGAGATGAGATGGAAGAGCACAAGACAGACGGAGAGAGAGAGAGAGAGAGGAGGAGACCACTGCTTGTTGGACCTGATCCAGAGATAGCATCAGTGGGGAGGCCTAAGGGGAGTCTAGGTCATTTAAACAGTGTGCATATTATTGATGGACATGCTCAGAATAAAGTGTCAGTGAAAATGCTAACCAAGGTCCCTTTTTCATATAGGACATGGTGGGCCTTCTGTAGAGCGGATTTTTATCCTTGGCACAACACTTCACGGTCCATGTATTGTCAAGGGAGAGACAGGATGTCACATTTGGGGAATATGGTCGTACGCCACACAGCAATAATTGACGTGAAAATGAACCATCGTTTGTTTGTCACGATTTACGAGAGCGTAACAGCGTTACGGGGAGGGCCCTCTGTGAATTGCATCTTTGCTGATAAAAGCGATTTTTGAAGTTCTTTATTGCTGTTATGTGCCAATGAGAAAACACGCAGGCAGAAAATGAACTGTTTAACAACATAACAGAAAAGTTAGAGTTTAGCTTGATCAGTAAAGGGAATAGGTCAAATGAACATTTAGAACTTTAACAGCTTTACAATTATTATTAATAACACCATTTTATAGATTGTTTGGACCATCATGAGATTAATCAAAATAAAAGTGCACGACGTTAAGATAGTAATAAAAAAAAAGAATAAAAAAACATTTTAGTTTTCTCTCTGAGAAACTACTCCAAGGATTAACATAAAATAACAAACAGATAATAACAAAGAACGGATTGAATTGCATTATTTTTTATTTGCATTTTTCGCCATGATGAGTTCTCAACCCCATGTGTGATTCTCTCGATAGTGTCATCAGCTGAAGACCATGCCCGCGGTTCTGGACCACCTCAGATAACCTCCTGTTCCCTCCCTCCTCGCTCTGGCTATGAACCACCGCTCAATGCACTATCACCACCACTGCAAAACCTCATCTCAGCAGAAAGGACTGAGCTGACGCAATCAAAAGGTCCAGAAGAATCCAACCGGGTCTGGAGCCTTGCCAGGGGATGCAAGGTCCGCTTCTGTAATGACTCTGATCCAAAGGAAATCCTTCTCCTCCTGCCACTGTTGTGGAGCCACTTTGATCATTCTTTCTCGTCCTCTCTCCTTCTCTCTCTCATTTGGTTTTACCCCCTTCGATGAAAATCTAATTAAGAGGAAAGACGGAGTCGATGGCTTTGGAGTTGTCGTCCCCGGCAACCGAGGGTTGATGTATCAGAGCCTTTAAGACTAATTAAAGAGGCCGCGAGTGAAATATGATCAATTGAATCACCGGATCTTGTTTTCTTCTGTCTAGCAGACGGGACACACAAGCGAATGGTCGTGCATTATTGATCAAAAGGCGGAACATATTAATAGTCATAAATGGGAGGAGTTATTTTTCCCCATTTACTTCATGTTATTTAGCTAATTCGATTTCATCTCATTTTTAATGGTTTTACCATGAAATGTCATGTTTAATGTAAATTATATATAAAAATAATTTATGAGCAAGATGTTCCCCCACCTGCTCCTTAATTAATGTGTCTTTATTCACTGTTAGTAGCTTTGGATAAAATGTCATGCTTTTTGACATTTAGTTTTTAAATGTAGTACTGATTAGAAACGTGTGTCATGTGATCAGATGTAATGTAGATGGGATGACCAATCAAAGTTCACAACATTGGGTAACTCATAGCGCATTTAAATGGCAATGTGCGACCTTTATTGACAGCCATAACTTTTGTTCAGACGTATTCGTGACTTCTTCGCTGAAGCCATACCTTTTGCTATGAATTATTTGGAATTAGCAGTGTCCAAAGAGCAAAGCCCATCCACCATACTGCTCAATCAACCCAAGGATATTTGCTCTCTAAATCAATTTTGCACTGTAGAGAAAAAGGCGAGAAAATCTAATTTGGAGCTACAGTGACGGCTGCACTGAGGAAGTTACACAGCCTGGTCACAACACAAATCCAGACAATATATAATCTCATAATACTACATCACTATTGATACATCCCACGATCCCTAGGCTGGGATATTACATTTTTATTCCATTTTCAGAAATGAGTGAAGAGATACTAAACTCACAACCAAAGTCATGAAACTAGCATTATAACACTGTAAACGGATTCAGGATTCAAGTTGTGAGCAGGGCATAGAGTTCACCCAATATCTTCCGGGGCGTACGCTCCTGGCGATGCCACAATCATACAGTGCAGGGGACAAGGGATCAGTATTGAATGAATGTGTTCATGGCTTCCATGGTGAAACACCTCACTTCCCTGCGTGCAAATCTGGGAAGAGAAGCGCTCGGGGTCCGTGGTCTACCCCCTCCTACGCTTTCACACCACGAGTCCTTATATGTCGACTTGGCAGATAATCGTCGGGTTTTGTTTCCACATTCTCATTCCCATTAGCCTCGCTGGCTCCCCGACATGAATATGCAGACGCACAATGAAATCTAAACCGTCAATAATTGGAGGATTAAACTTTTAAGCTGATTTAGTGCAAACACCCTCGCCGTGTTGCTAAGTGGGTCTCGCTTGAACAAAACTCTCCTCAGAGCTACTCTGGGAAACTTACATGACGATAATACATATAGTCACTTCATGATCAAGGAGTGTGTTGATTAGCCCTGATCGCAGACGTTCATTAATCATTCCTTTGGTTGAAGGTGATTCAGCGGGGCGGGATGGAGTGGTGGCTGCAGGGGGTACGACCCCCAGTCAAAAAGGCTCTGGTATCGATCGTCCGAATGGCCGCAGCATAACCTGCAAGCATCCTTGAGTGTGATGCCCCTAACCCCTTTACCTGCTCCTTGAAGGACAATCTCGGTCTGGCTGATCAAACCATCGTAGCCCTCTCTCCTGGCTTCACTTCAACATCCATTACCAACATCGTTTGTCAAAGTTACTTTGTTAAACCACTTCTACCAAAGAGCATTTAGTGTGACTGCACTAATGCAAACAATGGCAATGTCCCTTTCTCTCTTGGAATCAATGCGGGTTACGCCAGTACAGCGTTTGTGGCACTACAAGTACTTTACACAACAACGCCATATAACCACGGTGTTACTGCTGTGGTTTGCGTTCGTGGCAATGCGCACACACTCTATATTCTCTTAGGGTTAGGCTTACAATCGAAACAACAAAGTCAATTTGACATATTTGTAAATCCATAACCAATATGTAACAGATGTTTTACAGAAGCCAGGAGAGATGGTTACAATGCTTAGATCGCCCAGAATGGTACGGTCCTTTAATGACACCCATCTCCATTCACTGCAAGTCGCAGTGGGTAAAAGCGCCTGCAGCTAAATGACTGAGCAGCGAGGGACCTTACCTGAGGTCGAGGGTGCCCCGTGACCAGGCAGGTGAGCTCCAGAGTTTCCCCCTCGCGGATGGTGTAGACCCTCTCCGTGTGCCGTTCCTCTTCCACGTTACAAGCATGACCTGAGTGTACGATGCGCACGGTTGGGGGGGCTGTGGAGGAGGAATACAAAAGGCGTCAGGAACGTCAGCGCGAGGTTGAACTGGAAATATTTTGAAAATGGCTGCGTCGAGGATTGTCACGTGAATAAATGTCTGTGAAGTCGCCGTCTATCGCCGAATGAAGGAGCACAATGTTGACTGAGCCTGTAGCCTACTGATGAAATCCCTTTTGCAGTGTTATGAATGCTACGAACTAGGTGTCGGTGGGCAGATATGGGAACAATTACCGCTTATCGCCAAAGGTGTCGCCAAAGACAACGAAAGGGAAATCTTTGAGGTTGCCACTTTAAACAGTTTTGAGTTTTTATCACATCAAGCAATATTTGACATAAAGAAATAAAACCCTGGATTGTCACGATTTATGAGAGCATAACGGCATGACATGAGTGGGCCCTCTTTGAATTACATCTTTGCTGATAAAAGCAGTTTCCATTTCTTTATTGTTATGATGCGGTGAGAAGTAATAAAACAGTTTAACAACATAATGGAAAGGTTATAGTTTGACTAAACCAGTAAAGGGAATTATGTTAAGTAAAATCTACTTCAGAATTGTAACACCATTAAAATGATTACTAATAAAACCTTATGACTACATTGTGTTGGACCATCAAGAAATGGTCAGTTTAGTTGCAGTAGTTCAGTCGTTTTATTCCAAAATAGCCTTCTTTGTAGAAATCAAAGAAATGGCTTCTGACCCTGCCTGGGTCATGTCTCTATATCTACAGCCTAGTGCTGGGTCTCCAGTCAATATTTGTTCCTCTGGTATGGACCTGGCTTAATCTCTCCAGAGTGTTAAGCCGTGGCCACATGGAGATCCTGTATTCTCTTTAATAGAGAATGTAAGATCAGAGAGATTCAGCCCCATGGAGTCTATGGGACTGTGCATCGATGGTAGACAGAGAATTCAAGGATGTCTGTCTTTTTTTTCAAGCATATTTCTATGTAGGACAAAAGTCATTCTCAAACTTTTGTAGGATAGCAGTATAGTCTTTCTAAGGCTGTGACCTTTATTTCCAGATGTGGTCCACCTGTAGTATGAGAAAAAAAAACACTGCACCCGATCATGTATCCCGACTTGATAAAAAGCAGGAGCCTGCACTCTCTCGATCCGTTTCATCCACTCTGGTCTAACCCTAGAGATAAGTCTGGGCCTCTTGGTGCCGCGGGGATCTCTGAGGTTCATTTCGTACCACATCAAAGCACCACATTGCTAGGCGCAAGGTCCACCCCCCGTGCAAATCAATCCGACAAAATCTATCCTCTTGACCCACTTCTCCCGGTCAGGTGGTCAGTGGTCAGTGTTCCTGGTGGGCACATCCAGGGTCCGCACCTCTGGGCTGCTCGGCATTGCCAAGGAGTAAGCGTTTCTTTTTTTCTTTTTTTTTACAGGCGTGAGGAGACAACAAGAGCACATGCAGCTCATTGCAAACTCCACGCAGCCGGGCGAAGCTAAGCGACGCGGATTTGTATTCCAGATCTTGATAACTAGGAGGAAACGGGGCAAACACCGGCTATACCGCTGTACCAACGTCACAATCCTAGAAAACAATTCATCGTTTGTTTGAACCTGTGTTTGTGTTTGGACACTAGCTTCATGCTAGTCAAATCTTTTATTTTTTTTAATGATCCAGTAGCATACACTCCTAAACAGAGTTCTCATAACACCTATGTTTGTGACTTTTATTTCTGTTTTGTGTCAATGTTTGATGCGATGAAACTCAATGCAAACTCGAGAATCCCGAGAACTCGTTATTTCCATGATCTACGTAAGAGTCGTGCGGTTGAATTGGCGGAATAAAACATTAGATGTTCAAGAGACATTGTTGGCATCATTCCTGTCTGTGCGTTGTCTGTGCGTTGTCTGTGCGTTGTGTTCCTGTCTAGTCCATCAAAAATAATGCAGAAAAACATATCTAAATTTAGTTTGAGCGCAACAACAGATAAAACTGCAGTTGAAGTACACAACCCTTTGCATGCAACGGCTGCTATGCCGTCAAAACACTCCTGATTCTGACTCCTCTCTCTCTCTCTCTCTCTCTCTCTCTCTCTCTCTCTCTCTCTCTCTCTCTCTCTCTCTCTCTCTCTCTCTCTCTCTCTCTCTCTCTCTCTCTCTCTCTCTCTCTCTCTCTCTCTCTCTCTCTCTCTCTCTCTCTCTCTCTCTCTCTCTCTCTCTCTCTCTCTCCCCCCCCCCCCAGCGAGTTGTTCTCCATCTTAATTGCCAGGCAGGTAGATTGGTACCTTTTCCTCTTCATGCTTGGTCAAAATCGCTTACGGCTCTGTCTTCTTTTTTATTGTTCTCTGGTGGCTCACTGCCAACCCCTCTGCAATAAATCCCCACCACCACCACCACCACCACCACCACCACCCAAAAAGAGAACTTGAAGAGGCTCTACAATTATACTGCCAGTGAAAGACATTTCAGGCTAACCTCCTCAGATACACAGCCCATGTCCAGCACACACAATGCTGCATAGTAAACGGACTGCTCAGCAGCTTTCCCATTGTTTTACAGTAAATCGAGTGGTTCGTGTTTTAGAGTTTATTTTTTATTTTTGGAGAGTTCACTAATGGTATGATTGGAGGGAAGTAAACTGGGGGGGGGGGGGGGGGGGATTAAGCAGTGGCTCTCTTTGCTGGAGGGGGTGTCTCTCTGTGGACTGGTCCACAGCAGTAGTGGCGAGTTTCATGGACCCGGGCTGGTAGCGCTCCATCTCCCCAGTCTCCCATGCTAGGGCTAATGAGCACAGAGCCCATGCTAACACCGCAGTGGGAGGATTAGGCAGAGTGTAGGCAGGAGTATACGCCGAACACCCCCCCCCCCCCCTCCCCCCCTCCAGCCCTCTAATCAAGGCAGCACCTTTTGCCTTCTGTCTGTCTGTCAATTATATGTGATTTATTGGTATCGGAAACACATTCCGTTCTCAACACGAGTGAAATGTAAAGTGAATAATCTCTCTCTCTCTCTCTCTCTCTCTCTCTCTCTCTCTCTCTCTCTCTCTCTCTCTCTCTCTCTCTCTCTCTCTCTCTCTCTCTCTCTCTCTCTCTCTCTCTCTCTCTCTCTCTCTCTCTCTCTCTCTCTCTCTCTCTCCCATCCATCTGTTTTCCTTCCTTAACTCACCTTCTCTCCTCTGTCCTCCAACACCTTTCGCTCCCTTCTCTTTATCTAAATTCCTCCATCTCTTTTGTCTCCATGAGATTGGTTTCCTATCTCAAGGTCTCGCCAATACGGGACAAATTCACTAATGGTGAACTCTACAGAGGGGACGATTCAAGGTAAAGTAGCTTCACGCAAGGCCGCAGCCTAATACAGAGGAGGCTTAGAAACACGACCCCGTGGCACCAGACGAGCGCAGTGCTAACGCCACTTCCACCAATAAGCCCCCATCTTGGCTGCATACCGCCGAGTATGCAGCGGGTGGGATGCAGGGGGGGACACCAGCAATTAATGGTCTCCTCTTGACGTTGTTCAACACTACGAGCACTCGACATGCACAACCCCCCCCCACATATGTTTATTATGCACTTAAACATGCACAAGGACACACAAGCACACACACACACATGCGCATGCGCTTGCATACACACACACACACACACACACACACACACGTATATGTACACATACACACAAACATATGTATATTATGCACATAAACATGCACAAGGACACAAAAGCACACAAGCATGCGCACGCACACAGGCATGCAAACAAATGTGCACATAAACACACACGTATATGTGCACATACACACATACACATGCATAGACGCACATATACCCATTTATATGCACAGATCCCCCCCACACACAAACATGCACGATGCCACACACACACACACACACACACACTAATGTGCACAGAGGACTAATATCCTCCCATTCAGCAAAACATACATATTGCACCATCTCCCGAACACATAAAGCACCCTCTCCCATTCAGCCAGCCGTTGTACACAAAGCCGTTGAAATCAGTCATTACTCATGACCACAATATCCTCTGTTGTCCGGAGGAAAGCCTCAACCCTTCGCTGTGATGCCCATACCCTATGCATGTATCCTGAGGTAGTACGCAGTTCAGGGAATAGTTTCAAAACAGACCGTTCCAACCCCTAGAGATCTAAAGCTGCATGTTAAGTTTTTATTTTATTTCGGATTATACTTTCTGTTTGAAAATAATAACGCATCTAAAGACAGATGTGGGTGTTGGAAGGGGTTGTCTTAGCCAGGAGACGCTGGGAAGCAAGTAGGCGGAGGTAATTGCAGTCCATCAACCACTACTTTACTCTTGGGTCAGTTGGTCTGTTGGAGTGCTGAAATTGTGTTCTTCAAAATTCACAAAAGTCACGCTAGACCCCATTGAGAGTGCATGGTTATGGTCTGTATATAGCTTGTTCTCTTTAGGTGGGATCTATGCCGGCAATGGTAGGAACCAGGCTCTGAGTAGAGGTTTAGATATGAATCATGTAACATAAGTCTAAGTATTAGAGTGCCACACGCAAATCGTATTCAGCTATTAGATCCAATGAAAGCAACCATATAATTTGTGACCTCCAATTCTGACTGACTTCTCACTAAGAACAATTAAGAGTTAAATGAGAATAATTTGTCGTATTTTAGTGTACCTGATCTAATCAGCTAAACGCTTAGCAACAGCGGAAGGTACATTGCAAGATCACTCACATGTATCTGAATGTTCAGAAATAGATACATATATTGTTAATTCAAAAAACGAATGAATACAATTCTAAGTATTTTCTGATGGCTGGACAAAACTACACAGCCAAGTTCTCTACTGCACTCCATTCTGACTCTACACTTAACTGAAAACCAACCGCTGTCAATACCAGAACACAGCAGTAGCGTATATATGTACTCATCGGCAAACTCATCTCATCACTCAACGCCAATTTACACCAGGAGGGGGCCCTTACAGATTCAGCATTAATGGGAGCCGACTGTGAAGAAGATTTGCAAGAAAGCGCATTAGCAAAAAGGTCAGATGAAATATGTCTGCAGTAAAGGAATATTTATGGTGAAGAAAGAAAGGCAATTTTGAATACACATTGCTTTGAAAATGAATGTGAAGGATGGTTGTCCGGAACCATAAAAAAACAGAGCCATTCATGTGACGATGATTACCGGCCAGAGTGAATAAGGCTGCAGGGGCTGAAGTCAAAATGACAGTTTGAATTACAGAGGAAACAGGGTGCTCAGAGTTGTTTTAGATTGGATTTCAGGATACACCTTGAGAGGAAGGGACAATTATCTTACCCGAAAGTGACTCATTTCTTTCATTTGTATAACGTGAATCTCGTTTTAAACCAAATTATAAGGCGCTGTTGGGAGTGAAATACATTTAAATGGGGACAATGAGCAGCAACCAAACCTACATTTGTTTGACAAAATTCAGGGTTCGAACCCCAACGTCCGCAGTCTACCGGTAGGCATCCTTGAGCAAGGTAGAAGACCCTTCCCATTTCCCAAATTGACATGGTACTACATTTTTATAATGTGCCGACATAGTAAAACCATTTTCTTACTGGCCTCATTGTTTACTCTGGAATCAGTTGTTTTCAAATCAAAGTGAAGGTCCTCATGCAAAAAAAGAATGATCATCCATGCGTTAATCCTGATGCGTGAAACATGGCGCGACCCCCTTTAGAGTGTACAGGCTCTGAGATGGTGACACAACATAGATGTGTGTCATGATCTTTAGAGATCCCTTGCCAACCACTGCTATCAGGAAAACACACTCTGAACGTGCATCTGCATGAAGTGCACACATGCTGAAACACGCACACACGATGAAACATGCACACGCACACACACACACACACACACAACTACACACACACACACACTGAAACAAACAAACACATTAAAAACGCACAGGCACACAAACATTCACTAATTAAACAGACATACATACACACTTAGGTACACAAACAAACACACACATACTGAAACACACACATGCACACACACAGCCAACAACAGCAGGGGAAACAGGAAAAGAGGAGAAATGGAACAGCTGGGGGGCTGGGAGCAGGCGTCCCAGATGTGACTTTCCAACTTCCTCTGCCACTGTGACATCATTTCCCCTCCAACACAAGGAGGGAAAACAGAGTGGGCAGGGGGGAGGGGTATGCTCATGAGACAGAAGAAGAAGAAAAAAAGAAACACTGAAACCTAAATATTCTAAGTTTCTGTGTACAATTTGTGAACACACATGCAGCATGTATGTGTGTGTGTGTGTGTGTGTGTGTGTGTGTGTTGACGTTCAACACATTTTCTTCGCGCTTTCCACGAGACACTTTCCGTGTACGAAACAGGCTGCCACTGAGCATCAGGGCCAAGCCCTGTGAGGCTGCATTGCGGTGGGGCTTGCGGGAGGGGGTGGAGGGGTGGTGGCGGAGGTGAGGCATGGATGTAATGGGTGATGGAAGACAGCTTCATCCACTGCTGCCAATGGGGATTAAATTGGATTTGGCTAAAAGCGCCCGTGTCACCGGGGTGGGGGAGCCAGAGTCGCGTAGCAGAGTAGATTCTCTCTGGGCACCGGCGGAGCGACTGAATTTGACAAACGAATGAAGGTGGGTGTGGATGAGGGGGAAAGAGGAAGAATAAAGCAACCGGGGCTCTCATTGAAGCTGCAGGCTTAATGTCGTCAGACCGCCCACTCCTCCAGCACCGTCGCATGCAGAGGCTATAGACGCATGGACCGTGAAGAATGAGACTGTATGCCATCGATGGAAGTGATAACCTGTCAATGGGCTAGAGCCATCTAGACCCTGGAAGGGTGAACCACATTCAAAAAGGTTATACATATGTATTATGTTCTCAGGGTGAAGTGACGGTCGAGCCTTACGCATGTGTAACCTATCACGCCGGTAGAAAGAATATTTCCATTCGGATATATTCATTGTTTTAATCCAAAGTGTCATTTGTAATACAGAGTGTCATTTAATGAATTTTCCACTGTCTAAAGCTGTTTTCTTTTGTGTGTCAAATGCCTTGAAATGGGAGCATACGGTAGCCCTCTGGGGCCGCGGGACAACTCATCCACGAGTGGTCACCCATGTGTGTAGGGGGAATGGCTCTGCAAGTTCAGCAGAACATGCATATTATTACATCACAGCCTGTCAAGAGCGTATCGATTAGGCAGTAATGCACTTGCATGCACTCCTCTGCTGCTGGGCTGTTATGGTAAATGAGGGCCCCGTATGGATCCAAGCCACACACTATCATCTATCACACGGTGTGTAATGCTGGTTGAAAAAACACACACATTAATCCAGTGTGCAAAGTCTGCTGATATGCGCGCACACGCACACGCACACACACACATGCACATACATGCACGCACACACACAAATACAAACAAACACACATACACAAACACATGACGCGCAGAAAAATACACACTCTCTGTCTCACACACACACACACACACACACACACACAAAGTCACAGAGCCTGTTGAAATAGAGATGTCTATATCACATATAGCTGGAATTAAGAGGGGTGTTTCAGGTGAATCTTCCACAGCACACGGTCAATAGCCGGGGTGTAATTTGTATAAATTGAGCACTTAGGCTGATCTTCATTATCTTGGTTGAAGGGATTGTTTGTCTATTCGCCCGGCCGAACACAAAACACGGCCAGACCCAGAAACGGTGGTGCTCAGCTGTGACATTCAGGGGAGCTATAAATAGATGGAGATGCAGGCATGCAGACACGTACACATAAAACACACACACACGCAGACACACGGACACACGGACATACAGACACAGACTCTCGTCCCCCGGAAATGAGGCCAGTGTGAAACTGACAGAGCTTTGCTGAGCTGGCAGATGGGGAATGAGGAATTAGCTTACAGAAGGAGCATATTTTATTTGTGTGTTTATTAATTTCATTATCTTTCCTCCTTGTTACTTCTTCACAGTCTGGCCCTCTCTCTGCCCAGTGGGGGCCCACACGCTCTGAGGATGCGCAGAGTATCTCCGTTCGTGATGAAGCCCCACTGCTTCTTTATCCTTTATCCCTTCCTTTGATATCTTCTGCTTTCTTCTCAGCTTTTTCTTTCTCTGCTTTTTCCTTTTCTTTTGGCGGATTCTCTCTTTGCTCATCTTGCATGTGCTGTTTTATGCTGTGCTGCATGCTAAATGATGGGGGTTTACTGAATCTGTCAGGGAAACTACATATGTGTGTCACAGCAATATTTGAAAGGTTGCCATGATTATCTAAATGGTTCAGTAATATATTCTATCTGACTTTGGCTTAAGAGCCCTAAAGAGAATATAAAGTACAGACGCAGGAAAACCTTTCAACAAAGTGTTTTGTTTTAATCTACCCTCTCGTGACATCACATGTAGGAGTGTCCACCCAGATGAACGACAGACAGATCAACCAACCAGCCTAACCAGTGGGCTGTACCATTTGGTCGTCTGATCTATCCATCGTACATCTACGTGGCCACGCTCCACGTGTGATGTCACTTTAGGTTGAATTAATAGCTAGGCTAATCAACATCACACCTGATTGCTAAACAGGTGCCTTTTAAGCTGCACGAAAGGTGTAGGCCTGTGCAAACGCACCAGACACCCACATGGTGCCCGGGGAAAGAGCAACGGTGCTGTCCATGGTGCTGAAACCAGCACACTGTCTCTTTCATCAGCAAAAAACTGCTGCTGCTGCTGCTGCTGCAAAAGAGACACAATTGCTTTTTTTTTATGAGCACATGCGGGTAGGAAAATTAAAAGTGCACAACAACACAAAGCAAGTCGAACAACTACATCAATCCGAGCAATCCACCCTGCAGTGAGAAGATGTAATAAAACTCTGCTTGTCTGTAAACAGTTGTAAATAACACCACGTAATGGGATTGCCAGAGGAAATAAGTGAACATTACACTCTTGTAAGGAAACGGCATTCCTGCCTACTTCAAGATATGATAAAAGCAATTTGTGCGAGGAAATCATCAACTTCTTTTTGGAGTTAGTGTAATATGTTTCATGCTCCAGCATACTAATGTAAATCAAAAAGAGTCTTGTGTTGTTTTGTTTAACCTAATTAGAACGTTTGGATGAATTTGTCTGAACAAACAAACAGCCATTGTCGTTCCATTGTGTTGCAGATGTTGTTTGTGTTGGGCCTGACAAGTAAAAAATATCACAGAGTTGATATAAAAAAATAATGTTTTTTCAGAGGATTCTAGTATTGAAGGCCTCAAAAGATAGACCTCTGGTTATAAATGTGTGTGTGTGTGTGTGTGTGTGTTAGTGTGTGCGTGTCCGTGCCTATGTGTGTGTGTGTGTGTGTGTAAGTGCATATGTGCATGTGTGTGCGCGAATGTGTGTGTGTTTGGCCTCAGACAACAAATGCAGTATTTATATTTCTTTACAAGCCCATATTGGTTCACATGTTGACAAACAAAGATGGCCGCCTCATCAGTAACCAATCAAGCTGGCATTGCTAAAGAGTTCATCTCATATCAGGAAACACACGCACACACACACACACACACACACTCGCTGAATATATGAGAATAAGTGCCAGTGCATCACAGTGTCACAGTTGATTAAGCCTTGCAGAGTTTTCCTCTCCCCATTCTTTCCATTTATAGCCCTCCTTTTGGCACAGCAGGCCTGTTGTGGCACTTTGATTTCCCTAAACAACACTAATCAGGCATCTGTGGGGATGGATAAAGCCCAGATTGGCTGTTTCCAAGCAGCAGTTCTCTGTTGATAGGCCTGGCTCTGGCCAAAACTCCATCCATTGGTTGGAGCCAGGCATCAGCTTTCTTTATGCTTGGCTAGCGCTGGGCCAGGAACAGCTCACTGAGGATAAAGTATCTGGCAGCCCTCAGAAGATTGGGTGCTAGACCGCCAACAAACTGTTTGATGATTGGCTGCCGCAAGTCTACAGTGAAATGATTGTCCTATCGATGCCCACGGTGCAGGCTGGCGGACATCGTTGCCTGCTGGCTGGCTAAGCTTTATATGACAATCCCTCGGGCATGTGTCCACATGTTGATATGTGTGTGTGTGTGTGTGTGTGTTTGTAAGTGTGTGTGTGTGTGTGTGTGTTTTCATGTGTGTGTGTGTGTGTGTGTGTGTGTTTGTAAGTGTGTGTGTGTGTGTGTGTGTGTTTTCATGTGTGTGTGTGTGTGTGTGTGTGTACTATTCATAATTTGGCCAAAGGGAAGCTATACAAGCAGACTCTGCCAGCAGGTTCTAACACCTCATTATGGTAAGCCAGCAGGGAAACGGAGCTTATGTTTGTGTAAAGGCTATTCCACTGTATGCAAGCACTATGGGATTTATATAACATTCTTGGCACAGGCTCCCCTATTTCCCTGCTTATACTCAGGTTATAAGCAGGAAAATAGGAGAGCCTCCTTGACAGGTAAGTAAAAGTGGAACTCCACCATGAACAAACATCAAACGCACAAACAAACTAAACTCAGAGACAACAATAAATATGCAGCAGCGCTTGAATCACAGATGTGCGAGCAGCACTAATAAATTTATTTTGATATATCCCACGCTTGTAAGTCACTAAAAAAATAGGTTTTCTCTCTCTCATATGAAGGAAACGTTATTCTGTGTGAAATTAAAAACCGCTCGGTGAAATGCTAAATATTAGCCTGTATTTTTTTGAATCAGGTCAAGAGCCAAATACGTATGGAACAAGTGCAGGCCAGGGAGGCCAGGGAGGTCGGGATCAGAAGGTGTAAAGTGTCAATGTCTGTTTACGCCAATCAAAGTTATTCACCTCCGCTTTCCGTCTCCCACTGGATATTTCTATTTCCAGGAAAAAGAACTATCAACGTACGGGGCATTTGATATCCATCTTGCGAGATCATGAGAATATTCCCCAAATTAACCGTGGTATTGGATTGCTGGCTCAATCAATTGCATTACACATATAAACGCGGTTGATTTAATTTACAATGACTAGGCCTACTAGGTGTCTTGTATTTAATGCTTGTTAGGAGGGCGTACCGAAAAGAAAATAATTTTTTGTGTCGCTGTTCGTCGGAATATATTCCAATTGACATACTGATTTTTAAAAAGAGGAGTGGCATGGAAGGTCCAGTCCATTACAGTAACTGTTAGCATACGGCTTAACAGGTGTGTTCTCTTTACAGGGTGGGGCTATTTGGCATGTGGCTAAACACACACTCTGATCTAAGCCTCTCAGTGCACTGTTAACATTGGACAGACACAGTCATACTGGCTGACAGAATAATTATTATGATTTAATGACAACATGCCAAACGTAGCTAACACCAGGTGTCCGAGTGAACGGTACTGGAAATCAGCTGTGGGAATGAGCAAGCAATTATTATTATTATAATTATTGTATTATATAATATACTCTTATTAATATACTATATAAATATTACTCTTTTTGTAGGGCTAAATATCTTCTATTCATGGTTCGGAGACGGTAGGGCATCAATCTGAACAGGCTCCCGTGCAAGACGAGCACAGCGTTTCAAAATGCTGAGCACATTGTTTAATAGGGCACTAAGTCATTAGATATTGCTCATTGACTGTTGTCCCCGGCTGCCCGCATATGAAGAGAGAAACTCAAAGAGATGTACTCTAAGTCTATTAGGAGAGCAGAAGGGAAGGCTACTGATACTTTATCATTGAACCACTGTAACCCACTGATTCTGTTCATAATACAGCAGAAAGTAGTGCGATATGGCAGTCACACCAACCATCCAACTCCTCTGCTGTCAACACTGCTTCCAACTCACTGCCGTTAGACTTCATGAATCTCTAGAGTTAAGACAAAAACAGTTAGCAAAACAAATGGACACGTCTTTCTTCAGTTGCATATGTGGGTTGTCTTGAGCTATTTTATTGTGTCAATTCTGCTTCTATTCATTTTTGTACTGTGAGCAGGAATTAGATAACTCAAACTGAAACCCTGGCACCATCTTTTTCACAACATTAAAGTAAATCAAGTATAATTAAGGTAATTATTAAGGTAAATCGGCACATGAGTGCGTTGACTGTAGAGGCTACACTCATTCGTTGAACTTCCTAGTTGAATGAACTGTGGCTCTATGATTTCGGCTCATCCATTTTCATTTAGCTTTAATCGCTGGACTAAACAGCATTGACTTGCACTTAAAAAGTACTCGCTAAATCCTAACTTCTATAGGCTATAACAATGTTTTTGTTCTGTGGCTAAACGAGGGCTGGGTGAGAGCAATGGTAGTTAAATGTAGCCGTCTGGATGGGCCATAGAGGGTTGAAACTCCGTACTCCCTACACGTCACGGTATGGACTCCAAAACACCCACGCGCGTCATCTTATTCACCAGACATACAGCCCAAAACCCCCCCCACGGACACGCGATCGAGCACACACACACACACGCACACACACACACACACACACACACACACACACACACACACACACACACACACACGTGTGCGCACACACACATACACACACATAGTAAGGTAAAAGCATTCATGTGATGAAATAAAACATTATGTACGACTTCACTTGGTGTGATCACGGTACAGCACACATTCTCTCTCGCTCTCTTTACACAGACACACACACACGCACGCACACACAAACACATAAACACACAAACACACACACACAAACACATAAACACACACACACACACACACACACACGGATGAAGTCTCGCCACCGTTGTAAAAGCCTGTGATCTACAGCCATGGCCTCCGTCATATAATGTCTCAATGTGAAAATGGCGGCCTTGATGCTCAACCCTATAGGGTTTCATGGGCGTATGAATACCGTTTACGGGATTACCCACTAAACATCCTATTTTAACCATGTGATTTACTGGGTTGTAATCTAGTCTGATCACTTTCGCCACAATAAACCAAACTATGTCTGGGATTTGAGAGATTTTAACGACAGCCTATATTTCCTCATTATATAGATCTTATTTATGTTTGCTTTTGGTAATGTCCCCTGGAAGTCCAATTTTTTTATGCTGTATTGTAGACGATTATTTTCTAACAATAGTTCCATAAACATCCCTTTTTATTTTTGAGTTTATAAGAGTTAACGGCGAGCCCTTTAATTGAGCTATTACTGTTATTGGAAATGCAACATTTTAGATAAACCACTTTACTACAGGTCACACCTAGCGATGCAATCCAAAGGGGTTAGAGTCATAGCGCAGTTAATTAGCTCCAGAAAGAGGTTTCACTGCTATGAATGTACTAAGTCCATACAGAAACTATGTTTTATGTGATTATATGTCGCTTTTCATCGCTAGCCCTATGTACTTTCCAAGGAGAGAAAGAATATAGGGTGTGATTATATTGTACTTTATTATTATATCTTATTAACAGTACTACTTTGTATGCATAATTTAATTCCGTAGTCTATAGCCTACGGAATTGTGTGACTATATTGTTAACAGTACACCATCATTTAAAACATCCTTGAATTTATCATGCATTCATCCTGGCTAAGGTTGAAGCTCTGTGTTTGAACAGTGTTAACAAAAAAAAGGGCGGGAAATAGGGGCACTCCCATAAGGCTAAGATTCAGCTCACCACCACTCCCACTATTCCATACAAACAGAAACACCTCGACCACCAGTATATAAACCCCTTGCCCTGCCCTGGGAGAGTACCATCATCCTGTGTGACCGACAAGGAGAACTCCTCGACACTAACTGACCAGCTCTTTTCTATCCAGACCCCAAGTCAGAGCTCCAAAGATGGACGTCCAGACCCCCACCTTGTGCCTGGTGCTGTTTCTGCTGGGTGTCGCTCAGGCTCTGCACATCATGGTAAGCAATGGCTGGGCCATGCGGCTGAGGATGGATACATCTCATTCTCCTCCACATCGTGACACTCGAAGTGGACAGCATGTTATACGTTACGGTCACCCGCAACCGTTTTGGTCTGATATAATTTACAGTCTTTTTTCTTTTTTTCGTACTTGTTATAGAGCCATGTAGTTATAATGGATGTTGCAATTTCCTCCAAGTACATGTTTTTTTTTTTAATTACATCATACTTTAGCTCTATGAAACATAACATTTGTAAATCAAATTACTCCCCACCAACTGAAATGAATAATGATCCCTAACCTAAATGAATTGAAAAACAATGTATTCACATCAGTGTAAAACAACTCATATGTACACAGAACATGCATGCCCTGTATAATGGGTCACTAGAAAATGGCCTATACGACTCAGGATAATGTTACCATGGAACATTAGCTACTAATTTTGTTTTTCTTTAAACATTACCCATTGACGGCCATTATATAACACGTCTATGCTGCAAAAGAAATTATAAGTGGTACAACTTGTCGATTGGCTTTCAGGATGGAGAGGAATTCCCAGCCAACATTAACAGTGAGTTCAACAACCTTGTCCAACAGACAGCATTCATACTCTTGGCTACCTTCCATCAAAGACGAAGGAAAAATGTTATAACTCAAATTGTATGACTTTTATGTGACGTGTTGCATTTGGTTATTTGTTATTCAGAGACAATGGATGTTGGTGACACTATCCTCATGATGAACAAGGGTAAGAAAAGTTAAGCTCTGGGTTTTACAGTTTGTCCAATAGACTGGGATGGGGCAAAAATATTCTGGAATGGGGCACATTCATATTTTGTTTATCTTTTACCTAACAAACATGTAAGAAAAGTTATTAATCTAATTCCATTCAATTTATGTACGGTACTTCTGTCAAAAATGAGGTTGAAAGTGTATTGCCTGTTGTCGTCTATGACAGGATCTCCTGACTACCTGATCGAGGGAGATGTGATGATTCCCCGCAAACGGACGGCCATGAAATGTCACAGCGAATCCTTCAGCTGTCTGTGGCCCATGTCCAACAACGGGAAGGTGGAGGTCCCTTTCCTCATCAGTGACCAGTACGGTAAGTGTCTTGGTCTTAAGTTTCAACATTAGTTACATGAAAGGGTAGTGTATTTTTCGGCATGGTACATGTTTTTAAAAGTGTATTTATAGTGCCTTACCTGCCTAAAGTGCTGTGAATAATAACATGGAGAGTTTGTTTTGTGTCATAATGTACATGTTATTAAAAGTGCATTTTGGTTCCTTTCGTGTCCACTACCAGCCAGCGACGAGGTAGCGTCCATTTTAAAGGCCTTGACGGATTTCCACTCTGTGACCTGCATCCGCTTCATTCCCAGGGAAACCCAACAGATGTACATCCAATTTGAGTCCAGAGTCGGGTCAGTTCAGAACATCCGTATTATTATACATATCCTTATATCCATAGCCTATGACATCATAGCAAAAAGAATAGGACAGAATTCTTGCTATTAGGGTACAGACAACTGCAGGGAGTTTGTATTACTGTACAAGATACGAAGTGGATCACGGCAAACATTCCTTCCTCTCTTGCCATTATCGGCGAGAGAGGAAGGAATCTCTCTCTCTCTCTCTCTCTCTCTCTCTCACACACACACACACAAACACACATGCATGACCACATACACAACATTTCCTAAACACACACACACACACACTTATAAACATAAAAACCCAAATACGCACATTCGTAAAAACCAATACACGCACCTTCATAAACACACACACACACACACACACTTAAAAACATGGACGCATAAACATAAAAACCCATACACACACATTCATAAACAAACACACACACACACACACACACACACACGCGCGCGCACACATTATGTCCTCAGGTGTTTCTCGGCTGTCGGTCGCATCGGGGAACGCCAGGTGATTTCTCTGCAGAGGAACGGCTGCGTGAAACATGGCGTCATCCAGCACGAGGTGATGCACAGCCTGGGCTTCTACCACGAGCACGCACGCAGCGACCGCGACGACCACATCCAGATCCACTGGGAGAACATCATCCTGGGTGAGCACCTCATTGCTTGTTATTCCTCCAGAAGGGCAAGTCCATGAATGTTGTACTGTTAAGTCGTTTTCGACAGATGCTTTTGGCCAAAGCCAATGACGGTGACTTCAGATACATGGGATTCAGGAGGTGGGAGTCAGGCATTCAGTGACAATGTTCTCTCGAATCAACTTAATTTTTATTTTCTCTCTCTGGAAAGGTGAACAATCTAACTTCCAGAAGATGGACACCAACAACCTGGGCAAGCCCTACGATTACCAGTCTGTGATGCACTACGGAAGGTAGCCTTGAAGACACCGTGTATTGGATGCTAGATCTCCGTTAGGTTCAGCTGTTCAGCACAAACCCATACAAGTCTAGAGAGTACCTTATTACACGCAGCACGCCAACCAGCAGCATTCTCAAAGGGCTTCACAGGCCCACAGTTGACGATACCGCCCTGACCCTGCGATGCCATCTAAAGGGCAGGGGAAAAGGTCCCCCCCCCCCCAAAATCCAGAGGGCAGAACTTATAGATTGGAACATAATAGAAAATAACTAAATGGTCCAGCCTGGGTCAGAAAAGGGCTTTTGGCCTCACCTCAGAGACTTTAAAAAAAGTGCATTGTATACAGGCAAACATCACATGAAACAAATACATACAAATCTTGCGTTTGATCAGGTCTTATTTAATAAAGCAATTTCATTTGGTATAAATTACCTTTTGTAAGCACTGTGTTTTGCCAGAGGTGGTTTATAAACAGAAACAACTCTAAACTCCTCTTTGAGAGGGTGGCTACGGTCCTTCGCTATAGCCCTAGCTGTCCTGCTGTAAAGTTATAGGTGGCTAGCATCCTTTACCATGGCCATGTAGCTTTCCTGTATACCACAGAGTTGCACAAAGCACTCGGTTGCCGCCATTTTCTGGGCACCGATGTACCGGCGATTTCCACAGTTTGGCTAAGCCCTGGGCAGGAACACAGAAGAGTGATGCCTCATTCCAGGGACGGTCAGGCCTCCACCCTTCACCATATCTCACCCACACAAACAATAAATGTTTCGTTTTTTTGTATTTTGTTCCAGAACGGCCTTCTCTACCAATATGGGGGACACAATGACTCCCATCCCGGATGCTTCCATCCCCATCGGACAGAGAGTCGGCATGTCCAAGATTGACATTGAAATGATCAACAAGCTATACAAATGCAGTTCCACTCCCTAATAAACCCCCTACCAACCAGGCATTATTTATTTGTGTTTATTATATGTTTTAAAACACATTCTGTCATGTAGACGCTAAATTTACGGCTACGTGGATCTAGGTTAATTGCTCAGACCGCAGCAGCGTAGAGAAATCTCCTGTTAAGTTTTAGCGAACATCGCTTTTTGAGGGTGGAGAGGATTGAAATTCAGACTGGAGATAGTTTGAAATCACAAATCTTGCATGTTGTACCCTTCAGCTATAAAACAAAAAGGTGCTATACTATGCACATATTAGTCCATTACACTAAGTTTGATAGATCCATCGTGAAAATACTCTCAGGGATAGGTATGCCAATGTTACCCATTTAGCCCTATGCCATTATCAACTATTTTATGAATTAGGTGTAAAAAAGGTTTGACCTGGTTTGCAGTTGAAAGTTTGGGCCTTGATTGGTGACATCATGAATGCCATGAATGCCTTGTTGGATTAAGGTACTAGAACAAACAGTACCCACCACGGATGCCAACATTATTCACTGTGTATTGTTGTGTTAAAATCTGTTTAAGATATGACTAAATAATAAAGCATCATCATAAAATTCATTCATTCATTCACTCATTCATTTGAATACTATATCAGTAGAATGGTTTTAGCAGTAGCTAAATAGCTTCAACTGAAGAAAATAATATTATGAAAAGGTAAAAATAATGTAATTGCTTCTGGTACAGCCTTTCTTCATCTACATTCCTACAAGTCAGATTTCACGGTGGGTGAGGGACTCCAGCAGTCAGACAAGGACACAGGAAGAAACAGGAAAGGACAATCAGAAAGAGAGAGAGACAAAAAGTTAGTGGCAGTACAAAAAGTGAACATGGAAAGGTTTGAGAAGGACACAGGTCATGAGAGTGCTTTCTTTTTAATGAGAACACCTTCCGCCCCCTACAATACATAAGCCCTACTGGGAATTCTGGGTAACACGTAACATTACAGTCTCCTTGTAGAGTGCAACTACACAAGGAGTTACAACCTGTAACAGCATTTACTTAATATAATCCTGACCACATTGTGGAGTTACATGCTGTTCCAAAACGTTTTGACATATTAAGTACATGCTGTTACATGTGGTTGTATCACTTATTGCACAGTACACTTACTTGTGTAATGACACTGTGACAGGACACTGTAGAGTGTTAAGTGTACCCAAACCGTGACACCCCTTGCATGCATTCCTCTACAGAGGAATGCTCCTGATGCCAAGAGTAAGAATATCAGCATAGCTCAACTGGCCATTGATGGCCCTTTAATGTCACATCAAGCATTATATCAATCACTCTCACCATGCAATATTTCGATTTCTTGTGTGTGTTGTATTTAGCGCATCGGCTCTGTTTGTGTGCCAAAGCAAACTCCATTGGGGGCATTGGGCCGTGCGATGATTTAAAGCGTGTCTGCAACCACCATCAGGATTAAAGCAGGATCATCTTTGAGCCAAAGGGGACAATGACGTCCTCGCAAGTCACAAACAAAGCAGCTTTGAGGCATTGTGACAGTTCAAAGTTCAAAGAGGGACCCCGATTCTCTGTAAAACGTCAATGTTTTAGCGAGATTCCGAACGCGGCTGACGTAACCCTGTACCACAACATTACCTTAGCATGTAAGGAGCATTTTGCTAACACCTTTCCTGGTTACAGCGTGCTTTAGGGCAATTAAAAATAAATAAATAAATAAAATCAACATGAAATGCCAAGTGCCAAGTGCCAAGTTAAGTTCAACGGTTTGCTCTGTACACTGAAAAGCCAAAGTGACATGATCATGGGGCCCAGTCTGTACCGTTTGTGTTGTAAAGCGTTTCCAGGGATGCGCCTTGACTGAGCTTTAAAGGGCAGTACGGTGTGCATGACCAGCAGGGCTTCCCGTAAAATGTATTTTCTAATGAGAGTAGACCCAAACTCACTCTGATCTATGATGTCACCGGTGATAAGCTGGCAGGCCATAACCGTTTCACTAGGCGAGGGGCCCACTCGCCGCTCCCTGCGATGTACCATTACCTTAGATCAGTGCACGTGCCTCGCTTCGAATGCCGCAATCTCCGACGCACACGTTCCTTCCCTCATTTGCAGAGGCATTAGCCGACTTTTGGCAAGTCCAACCCATATAATTTTTTTTTAATGTAATACAAAGACCGCCCCTTTTCTGTGGACTGGGTAATGAAGGTTACATCAAAAGGACTAGCAACGTATTTTTTTTTGCTAGCCCGTCCGTTATAAACAATTATTAAGTTCCGCTCCATAGTGGATTGGCAAAACTGATGATTATTCCAAGAAATGTGCATTTGAAAATGTTAACAAGACAAGGCGAAAGAAAACATCCATATCCTGTTCCCTGCTCGATAAAAGAAACATGGGAGCAGAGTGTTTTATTAAAAAGAAAACATGCATAAAGAAGAGGATTTATATCGGAGGCTTACAGCACAGGCAGGCAACCTCAAAAGCATCAGAGGGTGTGTCTGTGGAGTGTGTCTGTCGGTGTCAGTCTGCATCAGGATCCGCCATGCGTGTCACGCATCTGCTTCCTGGGGCCCTGTGCGGTCAGTAGCTAGTCTGCCTACAAGACGGCTCCATCCAGTGAGACGAGAGACGATGGGGTCAGAAAAACAAGTCGTGTTTTGTGACTGAGCATTTCGAAAACATAAATGAATAATGTCAAAGAAAAACAACAGATTGGGATCACGCCGCAGGACAAAGCGATGAACCGTCTGCAGAGGAGTCTGAGGAGACAACTTTGTAGTACGCGATGCAAACACCGCAAGCAAAATAGACACAAAATACTATATTGGAGAACAATTGATAAAGTGCAAGATTTAAGAATAATAGAACTATGCACTATTGAAGTAAAATACTGTGATGTGATATTGTCGAAAATACTCAAAAACACCAGTTCTACTGAAGTACAATATCACTACTTGGCTAAAGCAGTGATATCAGGCAAGCCTGATCTGAAGCCTGATCTGAAACCCAAACTACCAAGTGGCATGAGCCTGGAACCGTTCAACGGATGCATGCGTGCCATCGGTCCATCTGCCATCTATTGTCTTAGGTTCCGCGCAAGACTTCCTCCTCGAGAAAAACAGTGCACAGAAGGCAGGAGGAATGCTCTGAAATCCAACCAAAGAGCGAACCGTAAACAGAAGGGGTGGCAGCAGAGTCCTGCGCTCGTTGCCTTTACGGAGTGTCCTGGGCAGTCCGACGGCGTTGGGAAAGACGATCTTCGGTCCAAAATACACGCCAGTGCTAAACGGAGCGAGCACGAATCTGCGCTCCCTTGCGCTTTGCTCCGCTAACAGCAACAATGCCCTTCCATTTGTTTTCTGGGTTTGCGCTGCGATGTCAACCGCGATTCTCGCTGCGCGTGCCGTGGGCTACAACTGTGCCTAGAGATGCATACCATCGGGAGCAGCTGAAGGGATGGGGCGTCTTGCTGTAGGGGCCCTACGGGTTAGGCCCCTCTACGTCCATTGGGAATGGAAACCAGTACAGTCCGACTGGGACCCGGGTACACTTTGGTGAACATCGAAGTCACACTTTAGGCATTAGTGGGCCTTCCGGGCTCTGAGGACCACATCCTCTGCGCTCCCTCCCCTACCGCTCCGTTAGTCAATGATGAGGAATTGCTCCTGTCGGAAAATGATGGGGACCCATTAGTGTCGGAATCCAGGCTCCGATTGAGGCCCAGGAAAACGAGCCGCCGAGAGAACAAGACGATAACAAGGTGTTCATTGGTGATGTGAGCGATGGCGATTTGCGCTCTCTCTCTCTCTCTCTCTCTCTCTCTCTCTCTCTCTCTCTCTCTCTCTCTCTCTCTCTCTCTCTCTCTCTCTCTCTCTCTCTCTCTCTCTCTCTCTCTCTCTCTCTCTCTCTCTCTCTCTCTCTCTCTCTCTCTCTCTCTCTCTCTCTCTCTCTCTCTCGCTCTCTCTCTCTCGCTCTCTCTCTCTCGCTCTCTCGCTCTCTCTCTCGCTCTGGGTGACCAATGGAAGAGGAGGACAAAAGGATGGAGGAATTTAGATAAAGAGAAGGGAGCGAAAGGTGCTGGAGGAGAGAGGAGAGAAGGTGAGTTAAGGAAGGAAAACAGATGGATGGGATAAGGTGGAGCGTCAGAGAGAGTCAGAGATAGAGAGACAGAGACAGAGAGAAAGAGAGAGAGATACAGAGAGAGAGAGAGAGAGAGAGAGAGAGAGAGAGATACAGAGAGAGATACAGAGAGATACAGAGAGAGAGAGAGAGATACAGAGAGAGAGAGAGAGAGAGAGAGAGAGAGAGAGAGAGAGAGATACAGAGAGAGAGATACAGAGAGACAGAGAGAAGCAATGAGGTTGGGCAATGAGAAAAGGTGGTTACACGGCAATCCAGTGTTGGGACGAGACGTAAAGTGCCCCAAAGTGCGAGAGAGATTGCTGGGTTCATCCAGAGGGGATTTACTGATCCCTCCTAACTCACAACTCTCAGTCTCTGATCCTACGTCTCCCCGCACCACAACCTCTCGACAGCCTGTTACGGGCTAACGGCAGCTGTACCTTCCACCCGAAAAAGAACAAATCTTTATCAACCCGACTTTGCTCGACTTGATCTCACTCGTCATCTCTCTCACAACAACTCAGTGTGGGACCTGGGGGACAGTGTAGGAAAAACCAAAAACACATTCTGAAGCATCACACTAAACACGCATTTAAAGACAGTTGACATCACGCTTCAGCGTACAAATGATTGAACAGAGCGAGAGAGATAGCGCTAGTGTGCCTCTCCCAAGAGCCTGTGTTGTGGGGCGGGAGGAAGGAAGTATCCCAAGATGAAGTGTGTTCTCGTTGTCTTTTCTTTTTTTTCCCCGCGTGTGTACGTTGAAGCTCGCACAACAAAAGGCGGGGATTGCATAATTGCCGGTGCTGATTTAATTACGCTGGAATAGGGTAATTAAATGCAGCAATTATACACGTTGTATGTGTCTAAAGTGTATGAGAGGGACAGGAGAGAGATGACAGTGACATCGGGTACTACATCAGAGCGTAATCCCCGTGTAAGAATACCTCACCCTCGTCAAGTGAGCGTTTGGGCTTTAGCGTTTGAGCGGCGCGTCGCCCCCACCTCACACATGCTAACCTTAGCTGAAATGTTGTGGTTTCTTTTGTTGTGGTTTTTTTATGCTATTTCGTGGAAGGAAATACCTATGCCGGCTGACAACGGCGGAAAGATTCACGTCGAAAAAAGGTTGAAACAAATCTCGACGTTGATTTGTGGGTTTTTTAATATCCGATTTTATTATGTTTTTTTTTTTTTACAAGTCAAATAGTGAAGGCACACATCGACAATGAGAAGATAAAAGAGATTACGACGCTGTTCTCAGAGGCACCACTGAGTTGTCCCTAATGATAAAATATTTATTTTAACCGAATGTTAGACAAAAATAAATAAGCATTTAAATGTGTTTTGCTCAAAGACATGGCAGATAAGGGGAGGAAAATGATGTTTGCCTTTAATTTAAATGTTTATTTCTTTTGTGTACAACATAATATTCCTGTGGGGACAAGCCATCCCTGCAGAGATGTGTTGTACATATTTTGAACAGAGTATTTGTTTATCCCCCCCCCTCCCCCAATTAGAAGTATGATTAATTCAACCAATTTGTGATTCCAGATACATATTTGGTACTCTATTGGTGTATGATTACCAACAACGTAGTTCAAATAACATTGTTTTTTAACTTTCAGCTTCCAGAATGCACGTTGTTCTGGAAATACAATTATTTTGTCATTCGCCACACCTCGGAGCCCATTCTATCACAACGGCAATGTACTTTGTTTTTGTTGACGCTGGCTGTCGCTGTTATCGTCGAATGGACGGATTGCAGAGGAAAGCCATGGCTGTGCATTCACACCTTAATATCATCTTACGTCAGTCTGCAGTTACAAAGACAAGTCGTCGACGGGGTCAAGCAGACTAACCCACTACATCTTTACCCCCCTAGGACAGCCACCAAGGTCACTTTATTTTGATGTGTTCCTGAAACATTAACTCTAATATGTTTCTCTGTGCATAGGCTTCTTTTTTTCTTCTTTTTCTTTTTACAAACCACGTTGAACGCAGAGTGGTTCACCGATTAAAATTAGTTTTGCCTGTGTTGCAGAAACTGCTGAAGGTTTCCATCAAAAATAGATTGTGTGTGTGTGTGTGTGTGTGTGTGTGTGTGTGTGTGCACGCGCGTGCGTGTGTTTGTATGTGTTTGAATGCACACGTATGTAAGTGTGTGTGTGTGTGTACACACTTGAATTTGGATGGGCATTGATTGTATCACAAATATACACAATAAACATATACACAATATATAATATACATAATAATATACAGTACATATTAAAATATCCTCAACCTCCATGTTTATTTTGGGTAACTTTTATTGTGAAAGATTGCCAGGGATGTTTGGTTGATGTTTTTTATTTCATCAACTGATTGGAGCGCCTGTTACGTCTCATATCCTTCTCTCCCTCCCCTGTAGCCGTTCCACACAGGTGTGTGGATGTCTTTGGGGGCTCTTCTCTCTCTTCGTATGGAGAGGCTCGTGTTCCCTTCCTGCGTTGTATCAAACACTCTAATTAAAACACAATTTTCCCCCCTCCCTCCCTCCTCCCTTCATTTAGCTAACTTAACATGATCCGTGCCAGTGTGAGTCCGCACGTGACCCGGGTTGGGCACCAGAGCATGAAATTGAGCGATGTTACCTTGCCAGTATGAAAGATTATAAGCAGAAGGGAGGGAGAAGTTGAAAGAGAGAAAGAGGAACACACAGAGAGAGAGAGAGAGAGAGAGAGAGAGAGAGAGAGAGAGAGAGAGAGAGAGAGAGAGAGAGAGAGAGAGAGAGAGAGAGAGAGAGAGAGAGAGAGAGAGAACTGTGAAGCAGTGCTGAGAGGTGTGTGTGTGTCTGTGTCTGTGTCTGTGTGTGTGTGCGTGTGAGATAGTGCATTTGTGTATTTTCATCAGTTGTTGAGACTGACACCTTAACCTTGTCTGTCAACAAAATAACTCACCCCCTCGGTCATCCCCTCTCTCCCACCATGCAGAAATATCCCTGAAATTCTCCTCAACTCTCTCTCCTCTTATTTGCCGTTTTCCTCTCTCTGCATTGTTCTCCTTTTGTGTACAGTTGTTTATTTAGTATCCATCTACATTAAATGAGCATAAAAGCTAATTGGATTTGAGCGTGCTTACCATATTCAACAACCTGTGGCTTGGTTCTCTATGGAGAAGGTTGAAGTTGTTATTTTGTTCTGTGCCTAATACTAATGAAAAGGTGTGGATAATAGTTTCATTAATCACACTATAAAGGGTTCCCAGTAACACCGTTTCCTTGTTTAAGCGTGGGTTTGGCTTGTTTAGGTCTGTTTGTTGTCATGTTAGCTTGAGTGGGAATCGAATATGAGCAAAAAACACTTAAACCATAGCGCTGCTATGGTATAATAAACAAGATGAACAAGATTGGTGAACAAGCGAACACAAAACAAGACACACAACAAAACAAACCGGATCAAAATGTTCCTGTTTGTTTTGTCTTGTTGCGTTGTTTAGTGTTGTGTTGTTCAGTGTTCGTCTTTCTGTACATGTACATGGTGTTCATTTATCAAGCTAATAATGCAATGTGGAAGCAGAACTGCACAGCAGAACGGAGACTAAAACATCAGCAATAACCATCCTTTCTTACAAAGTACAAAAGCGCATTGCATTCAATCAGTCTTATTATAATGAAATAGATATTTTGTCGTAGTTCTCAGAACACCCATAATCTTGTGATTCCTACACATCATGTTTAAAAAAACGAGAATAATGAGATTTGTGTCTTTTTTAATCAACCAAATCATTGCTTTTACGTGAGACACGCATGTTGTAATGACAAATTACTTTTATTTTTTGCCCCCCAAACGATTGCAATACGTTTCTAAGAGCATAATTGAATATACTGCACCAGTCTGCACCGTCTCTCCCCTCGCACTGTGTAATGAAATCCTACCTGACTATACTGCACTCTCCTAAACTAACATACTGCAGTGTTGAACCTGAAACATTAACAAGGACTTTGGCAAAGGGGATCCATCGTTTTTTGGGTGAGGGGGTTGTGGTGTGTTTGTGGGGGGCGGGGAGGGAGAGGAAGGGGTGGGGAGGGGAGGGATAAAAGAAAACAGCAGTGACTCTGGAGTGTAAAATGGGAGGTTAAGGCTGCGGCGAGGAGAATGGAACAGCAGAAAGAGAGGTAGAGAGAGGTATAGGGCTAGTGAGATAGAGGTACAGAGAGAGAGAGGTAGAGAGAGGTAGAGGGCTATTGAGATATAGGTAAAGAGAGAGAGAGGTAGAGAGAGGTAGAGGGCTAGTGAGATAGAGGTACAGAGAGAGAGAGAGAGAGAGAGAGAGAGAGAGAGAGAGAGAGAGAGAGAGAGAGAGAGAGAGAGAGAGAGAGAGAGAGGGCTGGTGAGATAGAGGTACAGAGAGAGAGAGAGAGAGAGAGAGAGAGAGAGAGAGAGAGAGAGAGAGAGAGAGAGAGAGAGAGAGAGGTAGAGGGCTGGTGAGATAGAGGTACAGAGAGAGAGAGAGAGAGAGAGAGAGAGAGAGAGAGAGAGAGAGAGAGAGAGGTAGAGGGCTGGTGAGATAGAGGTACAGAGAGAGAGAGAGAGAGAGAGAGAGAGAGAGAGAGAGAGAGAGAGAGAGAGAGAGAGAGAGAGAGAGAGAGAGAGAGAGAGAGAGAGAGAGAGAGAGAGAGGGGGTAGAGGGCTAGTGAGATAGAGGTACAGAGAGAGAGAGAGAGAGAGAGAGAGAGAGAGAGAGAGAGAGAGAGAGAGAGAGAGAGAGGTAGAGAGCGGTAGAGGGCTAGTGAGATAGAGGTACAGAAAGAGAGAGGTAGAGAGCGGTAGAGGGCTAGTGAGATAGAGGTACAGAAAGAGAGAGGTAGAGAGCGGTAGAGGGCTAGTGAGATAGAGGTACAGAAAGAGAGAGGTAGAGAGGGGTAGAGGGCTAGTGAGAGAGAGGTACAGAGAGAGAGGAGAGAGAGAGAGAGAGAGAGAGAGAGAGAGAGAGAGAGAGAGAGGTAGAGAGCGGTAGAGGGCTAGTGAGATAGAGGCACAGAGAGAGAGAGAGAGAGAGAGAGAGAGAGAGAGAGAGAGAGAGAGAGAGAGAGAGAGAGAGAGAGAGAGAGAGAGAGAGAGAGGGGTAGAGGGCTAGTGAGAGAGAGGTACAGAGAGAGAGAGAGAGGTAGAGAGAGAGAGGTAGAGAGCGGTAGAGGGCTAGTGAGATAGAGGCACAGAGAGAGAGAGAGAGAGAGAGAGAGAGAGAGAGAGAGAGAGAGGTAGAGAGCGGTAGAGGGCTAGTGAGATAGAGGCACAGAGAGAGAGAGGTAGAGTATGGTGCAGAGACACAGTGAGAGAAGTAGAGAGAGAGGTACAGAGAGAGGGAGAGAGGGGTAGAGATAGATAGGTAGAGAGGGGAAGGGGCTTCTACAGACACCACGCCGGAGCACGTCGTCTCGAAACAGCCGGGGTTCCGAAGATAAGCGGATGTGATACGGGAATAGAGAGGTATTAGAGATGAAAAATGACACGGCGATTAAATGATTCCCTCCATATGGCAGCCAAACGAACACCTCTCGAATAAGAGGCCACAGAAGGACTCAGAAGGGACAATACAGATCCCCCTCCTTGAAAGAGTGACAATTTCGCGCCGCAACTAGATTCTTTTTTTTTTGGCACTCGGCAGAGGGTGGGTGGGGGTGTGTACGTATTCTGTAAATCAGTTCAATTCATGCTAGATTCATGCAGGCGATTCATTGGGTTCCAGATTGCAGTAATTTATTTGCAATCATATCATGTAATGTGGCATTCTCCGAGACGGGGGAGGAGGGGGGACTGGGGACGGGGGATGGGGAGAGGGGTGTTGGGGGTGTCTTGATCAATGCTCATCTGACACAATCCCTAGAGTATCGTTTTTGGGATCATTTCAATATTTGTCTACGACTTAAAAAAGAAAAGGGTAGTGAAACATTGATGAGTTCAGCTTTGTTTGGCCTTTCTCCTGTATTCAACACAAACAAATACATCCACGGACCGTGCAAATGCAGAAGGGGTGACCAGAAACAAACAGCAAAAAAAGAGCATCCGATTTGCAGCTGGGACCGAAGCTTTCCAGTTTAGTGAGCGCTCAGGGGAATAAATGCCCAGTGGCGCTGCACCAACGCCGCCCAAGTTGCGCCGCACAGCGCTAATCCAATTTCTCCACCTAACCCTGACTTCTCTCCGATTCCCGGGATCTTATAAACATACCGCGGCTGCCCTGGCGGCCATTTCTCCTATCGCCGCGCTATCATTAAACCACAACGCCCCGAGGCCCCTATTGGCACAAGCAGACTTAAGACTTTTTTTTCTTGACCCCATCTCTTGCATTGGTAATGCAAGGTCCCGGCCTGCAGGGCCCGATCAGCACTCCCAGGGCCACTGGAGAAGCCGGCCGGGCAGCCCGAGCAGAACTGGGGAGCCCATATATGGAGAGCAGATCTATGGTGCCAATATATGGAGAGCAGATCTATGGCACCAATATATGGAGAGCAGATCTGGGGAGCCCATATATGGAGAGCAGATCTATGGCGCCAATATATGGAGAGCAGATCTGGGGAGCCCATATATGGAGAGCAGATCTATGGCGCCAATATATGGAGAGCAGATCTGGGGAGCCCATATATGGAGAGCAGATCTATGGCGCCAATATATGGAGAGCAGATCTGGGGAGCCCATATATGGAGAGCAGATCTATAGCGCCAATATATGGAGAGCAGATCTATGGCACCAATATATGGAGAGCAGATCTGGGGAGCGTTGTGTGATCAGTAAGCTCTGGAGGCAGCACTTGCACTTACTTTTTTTTTTTTAACTTAAATACCCTATGTGCTTCTGCATGAACACACACACACACAATAGATATCAAAACAGCCTTGATATAGGTATGGTTGTGTACACAAACATAAACACGCACGTGATCGCACACACACGCACACACACACACGCACATCAACTCTGATGCGATGGATGTGTAGTCTGGCGCTATAACAGCCGACAGAAGAATAGACAGAAGTAGGAGTCCTCTGTTAAGTCACATGGAAACAAGTGCTTTCAATATTAAAGGGATTTCTATTAACACCACTGACACTTATCTGTCACAATGTGACATTTAGATTAATGTGAGCGTATGCCTTGTTTACAGCAAAGGGTTAATATGTGGCGCGGCTGTAAGAGAAACAGAGTTGGAAAAGGTCAGAGCAAATAAAAGAGCATTGAGTGACAACACACAATTAGAGGATGAGAGAATGGTGGTGTCTGACAAGTGGCTGGGATTGGACAGCGACAGGTTATTAGTTTGTCTCATTCTGCCCAACTTTAGACGTGTGTGTGTGAGTGTGTGAGGAGGGAGAGAGAGAGCGAGAGAGAGCGAGACAGAGACAGAGACAGAGAGAGACGGAGAGAAATGGAGAGGGGACAGAGAAGTAAAAAATAAATAAATAAAAGACAGCCATGCGGGCGGGGGTCCATGGCTGTGTGTCCATGTGTACGTGTGTTTGCATGCGTGATGTGTGCGCGCGTGTGTGTGTGTGTGCGTGCACGCGCACATACGTGCATGGCAGCCCTGTGTATAGGGAGCAGCATGTGTATGCACACGTATTCAAAAGCCCTATATGTAGCGTGGTGGACAGCATTGGTTTCACAGAGGGAGTAAGATAAGTGACATTTCGGCCCCCGGGGCGTCCAGCCAGAAAGTACAGAAGAACTAAATTAATTAGAGTCCGAATAGTCAAGAGAGGTCAAATGGGGGGGGGGGGGGGGGCGGGCGGGGGGGTCAACACAGACACAGTCTTCTAACTGCATCCTTGAAAAGCAAACATACGCCTCTATCGGCCAATGAGACACACTTATGAATGAACTATGGGGCTCCATTAATTATGTCTTTGGTATATTCCGATATAATACCAAAGAATAACTGGCAATATTCACGGCTGCTTGAGTTGACGTGCCGTCGTTGTCACACGCATCAGGATGTTGACGCATGGGTTTGGGATGCAGTGCTATGATGTAAAAGTTAGGGCTGGGTATATCAGCACTGATTGGTCAATTCGATTCAATTGCAATTCACAAAGCGGTTTGATTGGATATCGATTTCGATTCCATTCAAATTTAATTAGGGATACTTCAGTTACAGTACCCGCTGCTTTGAAATGAAAGAGATTCGCTGATGAATGAAGCTGAAACATGAAATGGTTCATGTTTAACATTAAGAACAGAAACAATTATTTATTACAATATTTATTTGAATAAAACAACAGATCTCTGCATTTGAAGAATCGATATTGGATCGTTAAATTAAACATTTCAATTCATCAAAACCCATTTTTTTACCTAGCCCAACTGGATGTTATTCCACCCTGATGACATCAATCAGATGCACCCAGCTCATTGTTGTTGGTTGACATCCATTGAACATCAAAGGCTGGTTAATATTGCTGTCGTCAATTTGCTGTGGCTTTCTCGGATCATAATTAGCCAGCATAATATTCTGACTTTAACAAATGATTTCAAGGAGTTGTTTTTCCAGCGATACTGAGGCCATGGTTGAGGCATTTTGTTTCCTTCTATGAGACACATAAACAACCCTTATTAAAATGTCACTTTTTCAATGTTCCAGCAACATACTGTACATTTAAACACACACACACACACACACACACCATCACATAGCAACAACAATAACACCTCATCCAGATGTTTGCATTAATAACACAAACTGCTCCAAACAGCTTTGCTTTAAAGCAAAGACTTTCAAGGCTAACTTTCAACATTAGCTTCTAGTTTCACAGGTCCCCCGGCACGGCAGTTCAGGATGTCTCACACAACGGCGGGAGAGTGGGGTGGGTGGGGAGTGTACTATTACTATTAAGTCACCTCGTGTCCGTTTTGCATGTACATTACACATCGAGGTTGAGCGCAACCGCCAATCCCAAGTGCCAACCGCCAGCTTTCTCCTCCTGGTCCGTAGTTAAACAGCACCCACTCCTGCTGCTGCCACCGCCGCCGCCGCCGCCGCGCACACGCTCGCGCGCGCGCCATAACCCTTCTCTAATGGTGCTACGCCAACGCAAGCATCCCTGAAATGTGAAAATCCATCACGGATGACAGCTCATTTGGACGATCTACTGTGAGGGATACGCGGGAGACGGGCAAACATAAAAGAGAGAAAAGAGGGAGAGTGGAAATTCCTAATACACAGCCAACGGCCATTTACTGCCTGATTCTGCTGTACAGTGTCCGACCGTCGCTGTGCTAGGAACTAGCACGATGCAGGTATGTATTGTTTTATGTTACAGAGCCGCGGCAACATGAAAATAAGTATTATAATGATCAAGATGACTTTTAAATGTCATTATGACATAAAATCATATCATATATTACGTTTATACAATTATTTTTAACAGTCCAACTGGGGGTCATTACATTAAAATATAAAAGTATATGTAGATCTAAGGTATGGTATCAGGCTTAGATGAGAGCTTTCTTTCCGTCTTCTTCGTTTCAAAGCTCAAATTTCTTATGAACTTGATGGGCATATTTTTTCGGAATAATTCAATTTGATAAAGAAAAGTGGTTGTAAGTGCAAACCATTCATTTTTCAGGACTATGAAATACCACTCAAAGAATATGAGCGGTCATTTTGAGTTATAGTGCAGCCTTATTACAGGGTGACACATCATCCCAAACAGACTGTTCTTAACAGCATTTCAATTTGGAGTTCTGGAGGGTTCTGAAATGTGCGCAGAGTAGCCGGAGATCGCAAAACTATGAGGCTTTCACAATACATGCAAATCATGCTAGGGATTTCTTTTCACCGCCACATCACAATGCAGCACACCAGGCCCTGTTTGGGTTCATCTCGAGGTTAAATATCACCTAAAGGTCTCAACATGCTATGCTAATCCCGGCGCTCTTGGTGTTACCATCTAGCAAGAAACAATAAATAAAGAAATAAAAAACAAAAACAAATTCTTCCCCCTAAATTTTTCATCATGATTAATGAAGTTTAACCCTTTAGATGGCTCCAGCTCATAAATGTGCTTATGGTGGCCAATGGAGTCCTTAAAAGATGTATAATGATCCTGTAAAACCATCGGAATGTATTGGATTGCATTAGCTGATTAGCGAAACCATACAAAATCCTACGGTGTTAGTTTGTTGCCCTTAAACGGGAGAGTGCAACGTAACACAACCGATAACAACCAATCAGAAGCAACAACATGACCAAGCCCCTCTTCCTTGACAAGCACTTGACTAGAATATAACCACGGCATGTTTTCTGACATTCATGTCTCCTGTGGTCAAAACAAATATTTTATCCAAGCAACCCCCATAACCACACAAAGATTATACTCTTTCTACATCTCTCTCTCTCTCTCTCTCTCTCTCTCTCTCTCTCTCTCTGTCTCTCTCTCCCGTACCCTAATGATTTATACGACTTGTCGCGATGGCTCTCAGTAACACGATGAGCGAAAGGCACCTTGGGAAATGTTATGATCCATGACGAAGCGTCCGGGATCATTCCAGATGTATGCATGTGTCACGGCATATTAATAACGGGCTCTGTCTATAACAGCTCTCGCCGCCGCACCTTCAAGAGGAAGATAATTTAATCCTCTCTCCTTGTTGAGCCCCCCTCTCCGATCCTGGTAATGCGTTCTGCGGGGGCCCCCGCCTAATCACCGGGGCCCTAGCTTACACAGTACACCGTCGCACACCCCTTGGCTTCAGAATAATAAAAACAGAGGAGCCACAGGAAATGATACAGGAAGTGGAGGCGAGCCAGAGGAAGTACGGTAAGCAGTGAACACGGTGCAGCATGGAGGAAGATAAGGGTAAATATGGTTTATATTTTTGCGGATTGGTATTGGTCACATGGTGTCCCCACTGGGAATCGGTGCATGGTGCAACACTTGGCTCTCTATCCACCATCTGTAATCCATCCTGTTGTGCAGGTGGACAGAGGAAGTGAATACATGTGTGGTATATTTGTATTTGTAAGTGGGTGATTGTGTGTGTGGCGTGTGTGTATGTGAGCGGTGTGTGCATTTTTGTTTGTGTATGTGTGTGTGTGTGTGTGCATTTGTGTATATGTATGCATGTATGTATGCATGTGTGTCTGCGTGTGTGTCTGCGTGTGTGTGTGTGTCTGCGTGTGTGCGTGTGTGTGGTGTGTGTGTGGTGTGTCTCTGTGTGTGTGTATCCCTGGTTCCTGGTGGATAGGCAGCCAAATGAGCGGAACATGGATGGACTCTGAGCCCGTCCCCACTCCCTTGTGGTGGGCCTAGACGATGTCACCGCTGCTGAATCTCCACCAAGACATTTACACAAGTTTCCAGAACAAACAGCGACAACAAGAAACCCAACACGAACAACATCACTGGCTTATCTCATTGCCATTAAAATACAGCAAGCACCACAGAGGCTGGGCAGAGGAATCCACATAAACATGTAGGTGTGTGTGTGTGTGTGTGTGTGTGTGTGTGTGTGTGTGTGTGTGTGTGTGTGTGTGTGTGTGTGTGTGTGTGTGTGTGTGTGTGTGAGTGTGTGTGTGTACCGCACCTCGTACAATTTCTTCAGTCGGAGTGTTCTTCCGACTGATTGCGCATCGACAAACAAACAAAGCGATTGCAGGAATCATCAGCAGGTATTAACAAAGTAAACCGTGAATGATTCTCTCTCTGTTGGTGAGGCAGGACAAACGCTTTCAGATGACGGTCGGAAAATCGAAATTGAAATCTGACATTCGTCAATGGGAACTGAATCTGAAAAAATACTGACTTTCACGTGATTTGAATCTAAAATATTTGACTTTTTTGTCGAGATTCCGACTTTCATATCAGAACTTAATATTCTCTCCCCCCCCCCCCCCCCCCCCCTCCGCTCTAATCTTCTCCTGCAGCCCGGCGACCCGATTGTTGACTTTTATCTTCACAATTACCAAACATATTCCATAATAATTAATTTAAGTCCAGCATATTGTATAGTAATTTCCTTGCTTATCTGCTCCACACTCTCTCTCTGGGTTATCGCTTGACACAGGCCCAGACAGTATATCAGGGCTGACTTCAAGCTAAAGTAGCAGCAATAAAAATGTTTAAAATAGGAAAAAATGTATCTGGTGGAGAAAATTACAAACCACTACAATGAGGTACATCATATACATCCTTTCACAAAAACCCCGGCCGTTATCATAGAAAGAGCATATCATCTACATTTATTCAATCAAGCTTTGAAAAAAAAAAGAATTCCATTGCACAAAAACTGATTAATCTAAATCCGTAGTGAATAAGAAAGGATGACAAATGGGCCGGATTCCAATTCTCTTTGTTAGCCAACGGCGTTCGTGAAGCAAATACACACAGATAGAAGTTATAAGGAAGGCTGTTTTACAAGAGCTTTCTGGTAGGGGGATTTCGTTTAACAGAGTACTAAAGCTCTCTCTTTATAACATGCACACACACACAAACACACACACACACACACACACACACACACACACACACACCGTGTCTCCTTA
>JACYXH010000080.1:992500-995000 GCA_026745465.1 Lota lota | reverse complement strand
TCGTATAACGAACAAAGAATGGAGGGGGCCGATAAAAAAAGAATCCAGAGTTTGACGACTAGCAACTTTCATCGCTTATAGCAACTACATCAACGGACATCCCGGCAGTGCCCGCTCCTGTACGTACCCGGGAGTCTCAGACATTCAAAAGATCCGCTGCTTTTGCATCATACCCGGTTACATTACGCCCTTAGAAGATACAAGGCTAAGAAAGAGGCAACGACATGATAAAACGACCCCCCACAATAAACAGTGACAACGATTGGGCAGGAGAAAAGACGTTCGGGGAAGATCTCGGTGTCTTAAGAGGTTAAAATCGGTACGCCCTCAAATATGAACGCTAGGCGTCCGCAAGATGCAAACATGCACGTGAACTGTAGGGGCAGTGCGGGGTTGTGACAAGGTCAGGGTTCAGTAGGCACGTCCGCCGCGACCACAACAGCGGAAATAACCCACTCTTGTCGATTTCTTGGCGGGCATCTACCTCAGACTTGACCAGATAGCAACCTCCTCGAGTGTCTCCTTGTTTAATTGTTTACGTCATGCGTCTCCACACGGTCGGAGTTCTCTGGTGCGCCCTCTAGTGGAATCCTCCAGCAGCGCGCAGAGTACATAGGCAGGTAGGTATGTGAACGATTCCGTTCATGGCACAGCCGGTCGTCGATGCGAACGTGTGGTTAAAAAGCAAGTAGTTCTCCCCGGCGTAAGTGTGAGGTCGTTCGTCATCATCGGTGTGTCATGTGATGTATGACGCGGTCGCATGGAACGAGTCACCAATCCCCCGCTCCGTAGCAGCTGATGCGTGAATGGAGTGATAAATCATGCTTTGGTGCAAAAAGGCTAGAGAAGTGAACCAACACACACACACACACACACACACACACACACACACACAGAAGGGAACGTACACACACAAACAAATGGAAATGCCGTGCGGTGACTGCTCAAGCTTGGTGGATTGACTTTGATGAGGCGAGGTGCAACATGACTTTGTACAACGCAGGAGTCAATCAACAATCACAAGGAGCACGGCACCACGCTCTGAATCCTAGGGGCCTGATTTTAAGTGTGTGTGTGTGTGTGTGTGTGTGTGTGTGTGTGTGTGTGTGTGTGTGTGTGTGTGTGTGTGTGTGTGTGTGTGTGTGTGTGTGTGTGTGTGTGTGTGTGCAAGTTTAGGTCGTTATTGCGTTATTTGTTGGTGTGTGCACTTTATGCGTGTGTGCGTTAGTGTGTGTGTGCGCGCAAGTTTAGGTCGTTGTTGCGTTATTGGTTGGTGTGTGCACTTTGTGCGTGTGTGCGTTAGTGTGTGTGTGCGCGCGCAAGTTTAGGTCGTTGTTGCGCTATTGGTTGGTGTGTGCACTTTGTGCGTGTGTGTGTGCATGTGCGTGCGGGCGTGTGAGAACTGCCTGCTGTCTGGTAGTTTGTCCCAATATTTGACGCTAGGAGACTACTGAAGCCGTCATTGTCAACACACTCACCTCACCACTGTTCCTGCCTGTCTGAGCATCCTCCCCCTTCCCCTTTCCTTCGGTGGGCCTTGCTTTACAGCAATGAAATTTTGAAGAGAGACACACATAAACACACACACACACACACACACACACACTCAAAGGAGATGGGTCTTTGCAGCAAATAATGCCACCACCGCCTTTCCTGTCCACCGTCTTCCAAACAATCTCACCTGCTGTGAGGTACAATTGTTAAAAATTGTGCCTTTTATTTCTGCAATCACTTCACATTTGTTTCAGCCATTGATTTCCTGCCACGTGGGGAGGGAGGGGGAGAGAGAGAGAGAGAGAGAGAGAGAGAGAGAGAGAGAGAGAGAGAGAGAGAGAGAGAGAGAGAGAGAGAGAGAGAGAGAGAGAGAGAGGAGAGAGAGAGAGAGAGAGAGAGAGAGAGAGAGAAAGAAAGAAAGAAAGAAAGAAAGAAAGAAAGAAAGAAAGAAAGAAAGAAAGAAAGAAAGAAAGAAAGAAAGAAAGAAAGAAAGAAAGAAAGAAAGAAAGAAAGAAAGAAAGAAAGAAAGAGAGAGTTGGCAAACATGCAACGCCAGGCTCGGGAAACGGTCGCCATGACAACAGACATCCCTTCACCGGAGCAAGAACTTAGGATGCCTGTGTAGGCTGAAGAGATGCAGTTGAAGGTTGGCATTAGACTCTTGTTGAGGCGCCGCGTCCGACCAATCCTCCACCGCCACGGTCCGCCCGCCCCCCCCCCCCCCCCCCCCCCCCCCCCCCCCACCCGCCACCGCTGCTTGTCTTTCTGCCCTCCGTCAAAAGACCACCCCTGTGCTGCCCTTGTCGGCTGCCGTTACCTCCATCGGCCGGCGGTTTGCTCCGTGATTTGTGCGTTGTGTGTTAATGCAGGGCCCTGCCACATCAGTTTGAGCTTTACAAAAGAGACAAAGGCGGTCGACACCCGGGTGTGGAGCGCCATGCGGTGTTTGACGGAGGGCGGGAACGTAGTCAACGAGCACTTTTTGTGTTGCTGTTTCTAGAATGCT